>JAGVVM010015828.1:0-14869 GCA_019149425.1 Psidium friedrichsthalianum | reverse complement strand
CCTAAACGTGGGTAGCAGGCATCATCGACGCACAGAAAGAGACGAACCCCCACGAATAATCCGAAGCGCAGAGCAAAAGCATGCAATCGACAGGTCCAAAACGTCCTGCACGAAACAAAGCATTAAGGTAAGGCCCATTTACTATAATATAAATATGATGATCCATACCTGATCCAAATTATTCCTATCCATGCCTGACGTGATTCATATTGTTAAAAATATTTTCATATTTAACTAAAACTAGGAAAACACATTTTTAATAATTTTAAAAAAATCATATCGCTAAACAACTATGAACAAGTTTTTATGATTTTTTTTATTCCTTCTAAGTCCACCGGATTATGTAAAAAAGAAAAAGAAAAAGAAAAAGAAAAAGAATCAAATTAGCAAAAAAAAAAACATAATTTGTTTATGATCCACTTATGTTGTTAGCTATCTCATTTATGATTCAATTAAATTTATTTTTAAAATATGGCAACTCATCTTATGACCTGCATCACGGGTGTTTGCCATCACTACCTGCTGCTCGGACCGCCTTCACCAACTTAGGAGGATGTGCTCTTTGAAAGGCAGGCAGAAGTTGGGGAGTGGTGGGTTGCCAGGAGGTGGAGCCACCCATTTTGACTCTGTATCGTCTTTTTTCAAATGTGAAATATGATAGTGATCTCGGCGGCGAAAATACCAAATCAGATGGCACGAGTTCGAAACGATGATGCGGCATGAATCGGGATTCACAGATTTTTTCTTTTTTTTGTTTTTTTTCCGTTTTCATCCAACGAATAGTGGTTGACAAGTAGGTCTCAAGCTCAAAAGTGAACGTGGCTCATCAGCCATAATCTGTTGTCCAGAGCCCAAGAAGTTCGTCTGGTTTCCAGTTCATTTAGTACAGTATCTTCGGGACCTCGTCTTACTGCAAGAAAACAAGACAGAGAAAAAGAAAGAAACTGCTGCGTATTGCCCGAAAATTAGCATATTTGAAGCTTTGGATTCTCATACATTGATTTAAATAGGAAAACGACACAAATAGTCCATGAATTTTTTAAGTTAATGTGCAATACCGTCCTTGAATTTTCAATGTGGGCCATGGACCGTCAGTAAATGTTCAATTTAGTTCCTAAAGTATATGAAAATGTTTAATGTTGTTTTTTCGGTAATTCAAATCAAGTAGATTTGCTGGTGGTGGCTCGCAGTCTGTTAGATTTGAACAGTGGGCAACAACAAAGAGTTTCACGTGGAAAAAATCTATCAAAAGAAATTCTCGGTAAATTTGCATGGACATATAACATCGAAGTTCCTTTTTTCTTTACACTTGTGGATCGATTTTTTTGTAAAGTTTCCTTTTCTTTTTTTTTTCAAACGCAAAGTGTGTGAGCTTATGCTAGTACGATTGATGGATCCTTAGCAATGTAAAGGGAAGAGACATGATGAGGGCCAATGCTCCATCATTCAATTTCCGTCGGATGAAGAACAGAGCAGATCTCACGTGCTCCTTTGCAACACAAAGTCAAGAGGAGTGAATGCACATTTCGTAGCATTCGCGGACCTACAGCGAATCGCACTGAAATAGAATTCTCCATTTGAAAAGAACAAAGGGCAAGAAGATAACCTAGAGATCACTGGAAGTAGAGCTACATTGATAACCATGGTGGTTGAAGTAAACATAGGTAGCTAGGGTTTTACTACGTTTTCGAAAACGGTGAATTAATAACTGACTGTTGCTAACGTGGAAAGGACGGGGTTGCGGCAAAGATTCTGGCCCCCTTTCTTGATTTGAAAAATTAGGGTTCCGAGCCCATTGAAGGCGCGAGGAAGGGTTAGGGCTTAGGAGGGGTTCATTTTGCCAAGGGGTTAGGTGAACAGCACGTGTAAAGCTAATCTCCATCCTGGGGTATTGGTGCACCCCTCACTTGATGCAGCATTGACTCGCCATGCAAAATTCCAAATGAAGAGCTTCCTTATAGGGCATCTTATCCAACTAAACATCTTGATGCCCTCCACTTCAATATATATATATATATATACACACACACACACACACATATGGTTTTCAAACTCATTGAAATCTTTGTCTGGCTGTCAGTCTCTCTCCATCTACCCACGTGGGAAGCCCAAGATTTCGACGTCTATAGCTTGTAGGATACAAGCAACCCTTTGTTTGACCCTATTACCTTGTTTTTTTTATTAATTTTTTTCGAAACCCTAGTCAGCTGTCTGTTGGAAGACTCGTGTTCGATCTCGTGGAAAGAACTCCCAAAGAACATTGACTATATACATATATTCTTTATTTTTATTGTGACTGTTCCTACCTACTTACGGTGCAAACGAACGAAAAATCTTATGCGCGATATCATTTCGGTCTCTCAAAACAACGAATGAATTACCACTTATCGCATACGAAGTACAGAGACGACATACTCGCAAAAGGCAAATTCAGCGAGGAGTGCTTGTTAGCATCTTCAAAGATGATTGGGGGTAGGCGTATATCTATAGAATTTAGCAAACACCATGTTATCTCATTCTTTATGAACATGAGAAAAACGTAACAAACAAATTCCCCTTTTGGTAAAACTATCAATCAGACTCCATGCATCATCCATTTTCTCTGTTACCAAAATTTACTTACTTACTTCCTTTCCTGAGGGTACTCCGAACTTAATTTTTTTTTATTTAATAAATGTCTGTTGAACTTCTATTTTAATTTAGCGATCTAGTGGTATTTGGACCAGTATTCGCGCCACTTGACTAGTCCACCTCCTCGAGCAATATCAAGGGAGCATACCCCTGATTGGGCTGGCGCATTCAAGATTAGGAAAATAACACAAATGGCCCTAAACTTTGGTCTAATGTCCAGTGTCGTCCCTTAACTTTAATTTGTTTGATGTGGTCCAAGAACTGTTGGTAAATATTCGAGGTAGTCCTTCTGTTTGTTCAAAAAAATGAGGGACTAGAAATATTCGACGTGGAAATTCCTTTTCTTATTTTGAGATTAATATCTTTTTTGGATAATTGACATGTAGCTTTTATTGGGTCCATGATTCAAACTTAACGGATTGAAAACCATAAGAGCAAATTTATGAAACTTGAATTCATGCAACGCCAACATTAAATATTTCATATAGTTTAATAACTAAATTAAACATTTACTAATATTTTCATACTGAACAAATTGAAAATCTAGGGATTATATTGAATATTTACCAATTGTCCAAAGACTACATTGAATGAATTGAAAGTTCAGGGATGACATTGCATAGTAAATCAAAATTCAAGGGCCATTTATATCATTTTTCCTTCAAGATTTTGCTCTTAAGAGTGCTCTAACAAGGTTTGAACCCAACAGCACAAGAAAAGAAGCAAAATTCCTTGCAATTTAAGTCAACACGTTGTTTCTGACCAAAAGAAAAAGGTCAAAACTTTTTTTTTTATCATGTTTATTCAACTTTGCACACGTGTGTAGCGCGCACAAATTACAAGTAGTGTACATTATCGGAGAAAAGACGCTTCTTATTATCATAGATTGATAAGATCTCAAAATAGTATTTTTGTTTTCACCATCATCGTATTTTCAAGTAGTACTTATTATTGATTGCAGCTAGGATTACTTTAAGTACAGTGTGTCTTATACCTTATCATAATTACATATAATAGCAACCTTAAATACCTAATCCATAAACAAGTATATTACATAGTAACAGCAGCTCATAAATAATTATTTGGACATTAGTAAAACCATTATAATGTTTGTGATTTATCAACTACAACGGTTCAGTTTCCAAGAACTTGACAAGCTGATATGCACGTGAGGTGCGTATAAAGTTAGGAAAAATTTCAATAATGACCTAAAATGCTATCATTTTCTTAAATAAGGGCCTGAAAAGAATATTGTTTCAAATAAGGTGGCATGACAATTTCAAATAAGAGACTGAAGTGGCCATGTCTATTTCAAATATGAGCTTAACCTCGTCGGCCATTCCACCAATTTTACCACACAAGTAGCAAGAAATTGGTAGTCTTTCGTAACGAAAATCCAACCAGTGTTCTTTCCTTTATAACTATAGATCATTCCAGGTTCTAAAAGGGACGAGAGGTAAAGAATTACTTTGGCCTTGCAAATTGTTAGTGTTGCGTACCCTTCAGATTCCACTTTAACTTCTCCTGTTCTTCCAACTTTCTCAGCTATGCTATAAATGACCTCCTGTTTTTCTGCTCTCTGCGGGAAGACCCATGATATGAAGCCAGAAAGCACATGATTAAAAAGATAAGGATTTGGGGAGAGTGCTGGGTTCCCATGGTCACAGGGCACCAGCAAGTGGCGAGAGAAGGACCCAGGGCCTGAGTCGAGTATCAATCGAGTATCCTGTTACTTTCTTCCACTCTATCAAAGACAAAGGAGAATAACCTCAGTTCAAGGTGGGTGCATTTTACCTTCTCAGATTTCCAAGCTTTTTTCGTTGTTGTTTGGGAGGCCTGGAAATTCACTGGAGGATTCCCATGGAGGCAGCCAAACAAAGTGCGTTATCCTTCTTCTAAACTTTCTTTTGAGAACACTTCATCTACAAAAGCTTTTGTTTGTTTAGTTATAGTCCTGGACCATAAGTGTCCCAGACGTTTGCATAGGGCCGTCATATGTATTTCCTAATCGCGGTTCTGCTCCATGGTTCTTGTAGATAATTTTCCTTGCCAAATTGCCTCTTTGTGGTTTCAACGCACCAGATCTGTGTAGTGCAAAGGCCTCCGATGTAAAGACATGGGATCAGGGCCCCTTTCTAGTCGCCAGTGACCATTCAAGGGAGCCATGATGAAAGTAGAGAAGCTTGACCGGGAGAGGTTGGTGATCTTGGGAATGTGGTAGAATAGTGAGGTTCAGGGTTTGGGGAGGTAAGAAATGGGGGAGGTCGAGGGTGGAGCAAAGGGTTTAAGGGGTTTTGATGTAAATGTGGAGGAAACACAGTTGCTCTGTCGAGGCTCCATGGGGAGAAATTTAGGATTTGGGGGTGATTTCCAGGAATAGCTACTAGAGCGGTAGGGAAGAAGCTCTCATGGCGAGAGAGAAGATCTCTTAAATTTTCCCCGTTCAAAGAAAGCGTGATCACGGTGGAGAAAATACCAAACCAAATCGAACGATTTCAAAAAATGATCATGCTGCATGAGTCGAGACCTGAAGATTTTTCCCTTTTCATCCATCAGATAGTAGTCAATTCCTTGGAGAGGTCTTAAACTCAGAGGTGCAAATGATTCATCAGCAATGGAGGTACAAGGCGATCATCATCTGTCGTCCAGAGTCTAAGAAGTTTCTCAGGAGTCCATTTCATTTGGTACAATATCTCCGAGACGTCCTCTTTCAGCAAGAACAAGAAAGAAATTGCTGCATATTGCCCGAAAAAGTAGCAGATTTGAAGCTTTGGATTCTTATACATTGATTTAAATGGAAAAATTACACAAATGGTCAATGAATTTTTAATTTAATGTGTAATACCGACCATGAATTTCTAGTTTATTCAATGTAGACCATGTACTGTCAATAAATGTTCAATTTAGTCTCTAAGGTATATGAAAATGTTCAATGTTGCCCTTTCGATAATTCAAATTAAGGGGATTTGCTGATGTGGCTCGCAATCCGTTAAGTTTGAACAGTGGGCAACAACAAAAAGTTACATGTGTATCATCTAAGCAAGATATTCATTTCAAAGTAGGATATAATAGTTATCGTCATAAAAAATCGATGACCATATTAACGGCCTTTTTTTTTCCCTTCCTTTTTCAAGCAAATGGATAAAAAGATGGACATGTTGATTCAATTAAACTCAACATATAATAATCCACGTCACCAAATAACGTCCGATATGTCATTTGAGCAAACAAAAGGACTACACTGAACATTACCAATAATTAAATGTTATAAATATAAAATATTTAAAAATATTTAAAAAAAATACAAAATTAAAAATAATTAAAAATACAATTTTTTTTTTAAAATGGAAGCTCTTGGCCCACGAGCTGGCCCATGCCGCAATAAGAATACCACACAGGCTCTGTTTTCGTAAATAAAAGAAATTTCACCCTAATTTAGTAAATTTTTTGACCCATTTTCGGAAAAAGCCCCCAAACTCCTGTTGAAGCTCTAATCGGCAGGCCGGTCCAGGTTTCCTTGCAAGAGGGGCTCACGACAGTATAAGGTGCGCTGAGGAGGACCAGAATCCACCACGAGAGGCTTGGAGTCAGGGCCGCCCCTAGCAGGCCATAGTCCAAGACAGAGACCACAACTTATGTGAGGAGGGTGTGCAGGAGGAAGACCCCTATAGACAGGTAAGCCGGGGGGGTTCACTATGTTCTGTGCCCGAAGGAACCTCTGCATCGGGCAGGCGAGGGCAAATGCGTATAGCTGAGGGATCAATCCCCGCGTGAATATCTGGCCCGGTTCGGTGATGGTCTCAGATTCTCCAATGGCTAGGAGTACGTCACCGGAGAACCAGTATATGACGCTGAGGACAGCTGCACCCAAGTGCAGAACTATAGCTCTTTGGCAAATGATGCCCATTTCCGAGTACCTCTTTGCCCCACAAGCCTGGCCCAGGCAGTTTGCACCGCACTGGCCATGCCCAACTGTGTGATATCGGAACACTAGGAAAGCTTGTGACTTGTTTTATATGCTTCGTGAATCAACGGAACATAGCACCGACATAAGTAAAATTTCCAATAATAAGACGGGACAATACGATTGTGATCTTAGGCAATTCAGTTAAGTATTGCAACTATTAGGGTGACCAAATAATGAGCATTAAACTGTGATCCTTGAACTGGCAGCCCTATATTCAATGAATTTAGTTGTGGGCAAATACCATAATGCTCTAGCAAGATAGTGGATGCAAACGCTGGCCATGGAATCTCCGGCAAGCTCCACCATGCCTAAACGCCTGGCAAACATGAGCGACACGAAACCGAGCATGTAGTTAAAGATGGCCACGACGATGGATGAGCCAGATAAGAGCCAGAGCAGCCTCGACTCCCAGGCCACTAGACGCGGCCACCATGGGAGTGGGACCGAATGCTTAAGGAGCTCCTCGATGGTGGCAGACGACAAGTCGGAGACTGGACCGCGAGGGTCTAGTGAGCAGCAATGGCTGTTGCTCTGGCTCCGCTGAGCCCATGATCCTTCGTGATGGGGAAAGTTTAATAGTGCACACACTGCAGTTGGAGACACCAGAACTCGTTTGACCAAGTGTCTCAGGAAGCCTTTTCAAATAGGCGGCAAATTGAGTTGAAGGTTAAGTACCGACTTTTTCTGTTGGGCCATTTCATCGATCGGTGTTAACACTGGCATGTTTGTCGCCCCCAGAGGAATCTTCTGAAGCAGATGACGGATTTACAAATTTAAAAGAGTTAATTGTCTTCAGGATCTACAATTTTTTTTTTTGTGAGATATGGTATCTTCTTCCATCTATCAATTTAAATTTTTTGTTCGAACATTATAATATGATATCAAAATCAGGCCAATATATTTCGCATGTACAGTCTTGAACTAGAGGATTGTGGAAAGTATCACATATCACTTGTTTATATATGATTTATGTGCAAGTTTTCGCAAACAAGAAAAAGTGAATTGTGGAGAAATCTCTTGAGATGAAATAGTACATGACCTTGTTGCTAGACCTGTCAAACAAGTTAATCGGATCATAAATGGTTTGACCCAAATAAACTCATTTAACCAATTTATGACCTATTTATTGTAATACAAATCCTCTGGCCAACTAGATCCAATTCAAATCTGACCTAACTCATATTGCTAAAAAATTTACATATTTAACCCAATTTAGGAAAACTTATTTCTTATAATTTGCTTAAAAAATTATATTGCTAAAACACTTTTGACAATTTTCTATGATTTTTTTTAAATTGTAATGTATTTGTTTTTTATTTTTTATTTTCCTTTTTTTCTTTTATAAGTCCACTTGTTGCCTCGCTGGATTCCTAGAAAGAAAGAAAAAAAAGGAAAGGAAAGGAAAGAATAGAAAAAAATAACTTGTCGTATAGTAGTCGATCACTTCAAAAGTTCATTCGTCTTTATATACTGATTTAAACGGGAAAACGACACAAAGTCTACGAATTTTTAATCCAATACGCAATGCCGTCCCTCGATTTTTTATTTGTTCAATATAGTCTTTGGATTATTAGTAAATATTTAATCTAGTCCTTAAATAATATGAAAATGTTTAATAACGTCCTTCCGATAATTCAAGTTAAGGGGATTTACTGATGTGATTCACAACCCATCAAGTACGAATGGTGGGCAACAAAAAAAGTTACACCGCGATCATACAAGTAAGATATTCATCTCAAATTAAGATTTTACAATTCATGTCAACAAATAATGATAGTCATGTTAACGAGTTAATTACTTTTTTTGCCTTCTCAAAAGTAAATGGATTAAAAGATAGGCATGTTAACTCATCATTTTTAAAAAACCAAGTCAACATATGATAATTCACGTCATCAGATAAGATTCGATTTGTCGTTTGAGAGAATAGAATGACTACAATGAACATTTACCAATAATTTAGGGACCACACTGAACAATTCAATTCTTCATTGATGTCACCGATCGAGTGCTCTTTTCAATTGTTCCAAGAACGAAGGCGCTAAAACTGGTCAGAAAGTTCGTGTTTGCACCTTTGGGGTGCGTTGGATAGAAGAAAACTGTGCAAGGGCTTTGCTCATCTTGTTCAATCACTTACTGTTCAGTCGCTACTTGATCCATCTCTTCTGTTTGAAAAGCAATCGGTATCCTCCCACTGCAGCCGGCCCACCAGAGTTTAGGAGCACAGTGTTGGATATTCCGTTCATGCGTGATCGCTGAACGTCCAGTCAGATTAGCTGTCAAAGGGACGAACAAATCTGATTACGTCGTTCTTATTGAAATGATCGATTCCGTAATTGCTTTAATCTTCAGTGTCTTGTAATTTCTTCAAGCAACAGAACATCTGCTTCATTGGCTAACGTAACGAAGGGACTGAAGAAAAGCAAACCGAACAGTTGAGCATACTGATGACGGCGTGAACGTAGGAAGTGTTGGTTTCTAATCTGCAGATGGGTGCGGGTGACTGTCGGGTTCGATGCAGACCAATCTCTTCAGCTCGTGAAAAGGACGTGCACGACGAATTCAACTGCTTATCAGTGAATGAACCAGCTCAGTTAGTGCATTGACCCAATTTTTGTACAGGACTACTGATTTTTTGTGTGCATTTGCGGTCAATCCTTTGGCATCTTATCGTTTGGGTATTTTATAATACGATAGTGATATTTGGTCATTTCTTTTTCTGTTTATCCTATTGGATCGGAATTACGTTTCAGGTGCTCGATACTCTATGACAGTGACGCATCAAAAGACTGGTTTCTCTTCTATGGCATCATTTACTTTTGATCCTTTCCCCTTTCAGCATAAGTAAACCATAGAATTGTCCAGACCTAATGCAGTATGATTGTGAACAAGCGTTCATGGGTTTCCTCTAGCGAAAGCACAGTGACAAGCGAAATGAAGTTTTCATTGGCATTCCTCAGGCCCATCTCCTGATTTCCACAATGTCAGGTGATTGAAATACATGAAGGCTCTTTATCACGAATGTTGGCTGTTACAAGAAAATGGTTCCCTTCCCTCTTCAAAATCTGAGCTCATATATACACCATAAGCAAAAAGGGTAAAAAGAAGCCTATCAAAATATTTCACCGAATGTTGGCTGTTACAAGAAAATGGTCCCTTCCCTCTTCAAAATCTGAGCTCATATATACACCATAAGCAAAAAAGGGTAAAAAGAAGCCTATCAAAATATTTCACCCCCTCCATTCTATCAAATTGAGAGAAAAATGCAGCAACTGCAATATAAATGCTGGAGACCAGATGGAGATCAAATAAGCAACCGCTACACGTCAACAACCAGGTCTAATGTTTCCACATTCGCTGAATTCTTCAAGCGAGTCGCAGCTTTATGAGAAAAGCGGAGAATTAAGCATCAGCGTCCACTGTACTGAGAAGTTGATTTCTAACAACTCAGAACTACAGCTCCTCTGCTGTCCAATTTGTTCTAGCAGTTAATATGATGAGGGCAGCTGTTTGTAGAAGAACCCCAACCATCATCCCCACCAGATACCCTGATATGAAGAGCACTTATCATCATGAGTATATGTGTATATATAAGAGAGAGAGAGAAGCGTTTTTCGCCGCTCCCAAACTAGTTTTGAAACCAAGAACACATCCGATGGGGAGACCAATTACATAGTAAGTGGCTAGATTGATGTAGGCCACCACGGCTTGCCCCCCAAATCGCCACACTGCAAATCAAGTGCAATAGCGATAAAAAAAAAACAAAAAAGTGTTTTTGTACCCTTTTTTTCTTTTTGGTCACGTTATAAAAACAAAACACATGGTGTGGGGGACTTTATAAAAATTGCAAGAATTTTGGGCTTTCTTTTTCTTTGTTGTGTTGTGTTTGGTTTCAAACCCTTGTTGTATGGAGCACTTTCTTATAAGGAGCAAAAATCCTTGTGAAGGAAAGTTCAAAAATTATGTGATATTGGTGAAAAGGGGGGCCCCTTGAAATTTTTGTGATTTTACTATGGGCAAATTGTTCATCCCTTGTGAATTGAAACTTTTTTTTCAACCCCCCCCCCCCCAATGAGTTTCAATTTCAATGTAGTCTTTGTATACCATATTGGGTTAAATGATTTCTAATTAAATTTTAATTTCCCAGATTTTTCAAAATTTTGTTTTCAGTGGTTTTATGAAGAAATATTAGGTAAATGGTTAAATTTTTGAGTGTTATTAAAATCTATGTATGAAAATAATTAATTGTTGGCCGTTTTTGGCATTGAATTTTCCAAGTTTGTTTCCCCCCATTTAATATTTGCCTGACTTATGGTTTTGTCAAATTTGCCACGTTAAAGTTTTGATGAAATCATATGGGGGGTGACCCAATTAAAAGCTAACATGGGTCAATTTTATCCAATAAAAAGATTATTCATCTTTCAAAAAATTATAGAAAAGGGAATTTCCCCCCCCCCCCCCCCCCCCCCCCCCCGTTCGAATATTTTCTAGTTCCCCATTTTTTTTTTGGAAACAAAACCAGGAAAGGTGGGGTGGGGACTAACCTCACGGGGAATATTTTTTTACCAAACCAGTTCTTGGACCCCCCACAATTGAAAACAATAAATTAAAAGGTTAAGGGTCGGGGGGACACCAATGGGGACATTAGTGACCGACAAAAAGTTTAGGGCACCACATTTTGGGTTGGGTTGTTTATTTTCCTCTAATCTTGGAAAATTGCCGGGGCCCAGGGCTCCAATTAGGGTTATCGCTCCACTTGATATGTTGCATTCGAGGAGGGGTTGGGGGATGAGTCATAAGTGGCTTTGCGGAAATAACTGTGGGTTTTTCCACAAAATTTGAACCTCCACATCAGGATCGCTAAACATATTAAAATATAGATATGAATACAAGTTGCAACCAGGGACATTGTATGTGTAAAAAATAGTAAAACAAAAAAAAATTTAAAGTTCGGGGGGAGTTAAAACCTCTCAGGGGAAAGGAAGGTAAGTAAAGGGTAAAATTTTTGGTGTTAAAAAAAACATCTGGTGGGAAAAAATGGGTTATTGAATGCATGGAGGGGGTTTGCGAGTGATTGTTTAGTTTGTTATCCCATTGAAAAAAGTGTGGTAATTTGGTTTGGTGTTAACGGGGGTTTTTTTCTTTTTTCCATGTTCACAATAAAATATGGGGGGTAAACTTGCAAGATAAAAAAAACAAATGGTGTTGTTTGGCTTCATTTAATTTAAAAAATTTCTATAGATATTAAAGTACTGTTAACCCCCACTGAAGTGCATCTGTTTTAAGGGAAACAGGATTTGGCTAAAAACAAATAGCAACTCCCTCCCCGCTGGGGGAAATTTTGGCCGCTTTTGCGTGGGGGGTAAGTTATTGTCGTTGTCCTCTGTTTTTTATGAGAGCTTCGTAAGGCACGTATGGATTTAAAGTGGGTGTAGAGAGTTTCCAAATTCGGTGTTTGTTTTTGGGGAGTAGGAGTGGGACTTGGAAATTGAAAACTAAATATGGATATCGGGGCGGATAAAGGATTTTTTTCGGGGGGTTGTCGTTTTTGGGCCCAACCCGTTAATAGGTTAGGTAGCGAGACCAATGAAATTAAAAGACAAAACCCAGTTTTCCCCACAATTTACAAATAAAAAGGTGTAGAATTATTTTATGGGTATTAATTTATAGGTCAAAATGTGGCTCCTTTTGGGTGGGTAAGCGTGAAGCTTTCTTTTTTCCCACCTAGATCGGGGACAACAACGGAGTTTCTTTCCACCAAGGGACAAGTCTTGGGGACCTAGGGGTTTTTGCGGGAACAGAAAAAAATTAATGGATAAATGAAAAAAAAATGAAACAAAAAAACAAAGGGTTAAATGAATAGGGGTGGTCAAAACCCCAAAAAGGGGTTGGGTGGTTGTTGCTTTGTATTCCCTACAAAAGCAGATATAGGGGGGGAACGGGGTTCGACAAATTTCTTGGGGGGCTTCCCACCACCGGTGAGGGTTAGGGGGATGTTAGGATGTTTGGGGGAGGAGGGGGAGGGGGACTTGACAGCCAGACAAAGGATTTCAATGGAGTTTTGAAAAAAACCTATGTATGTGGTTGTGTGGTGTGTTGTGTGTTGTGGTAATATAAACATTAGTATTAATTATAGTTTGGGAATAACGGTGGAGGGTTGCATCAAAAGGATTGGGGTAGTGTTGTAAAGATGCCCTATAAAAAGGGGGAAGCTTTCCCTTTTCGTATTTTTGGGGGGAAATTTTGCATGGGGGGGGCGAATGTCAATTTTTTGCTTTGGCATTACAAAAGGTGAGGGGTGTGGGGGCAACCAGAAATAACCCCAGGGTAGTGGGGGAGATGCTTTTGAGGGTGGCTTTTTTTACACTTGGCTGTTTTTTCAACCTTTAAAAACCCCCCTTTGGGCAAAATTGAAAAAAAAAACCCCCTTATCCCTTTTTAAGTGTGGCCCTTAGAAACCCCTTTTTTCTCCTCGTCGCCTTCAAATGGGCTTCGCGAAAACAGACCAATGAAAAAAAAACCCCATCAGCCCTCTTCAATTTTTTCAAAAGAAAATCACAAAAATAGAAAAAGGGGGGGGCCATAGGGTAAATCTTTGCTGGCACCTCAATGAACCCGACGGGTTTTCCTTTTCCCCAACGTTAGCCCCAAAAAACCATAGCCAGGGTTCAAGTTATTTAAATGTTTCCCCCACGTTTTTTTTTCGAAATCCAAAAATTCGTGGAAGTAACCAAAAAAACCTTGAGGGGCTAACCTATGTTTTTTACTTTGTCTTTCCAACACGCCCACCCAATGGGTTTTATGTTGGTCCAAATTGAATTGTAATGCCTCTTACCTTCCCGAGTTGAATTCTCTTAGGTTTAAATTTCTTCTTTTTTGGGCCCCTTTTGTTTGTCTTTTTCACGACCAAATCGGGAAGGGGAATTCCTATTTTCCAGTTTGGTTTTGTTTGCGATTCCGTGTAGGTCCGGTCGAATGTTTTTTTGTTTGTGTGTTGTTTGATTTTTGATGCTGTTTTTGGTGTGTTTTGCCTTTTGCTTCTGCCCTTGACCTTGCTGACGGATAAAATTGTTTTGGGCTCCATTTCAACTCCTTTTCTTTTGATCTTTTGTGGTTTGCAAAGGTATTTGGAGGCCCATCAACGGTGAAGATTTTTTTGCCCCTCTGGTTCTTTGCATATTTTCAGCCGGATCGGGTGGTGTGGGAAAAAAAAAATTTGGGAAATGAAATGGTGGGTAGCATTGTGCCCCCCTGTTCCTTTCATAAGATGTCTCTTTCACCTTTTTTACATTGGTCGTAAACGGGAATCCAAATTTTGTCACAAAATGTCGTGTTAACTGTTAGCAATTAAGGCTCTACAATCAACTTTTTGCACGTTTGAATGACAAAAAAATGAGAAAGAAATTAAAGGAAAACTTTTTTACTATTACAAAAAAAAAAACAAACAATTCTGAATGTTGTATTCCATATAGAGGTGTAAAATAAGAAAAAACAAAGGAATACTTCTCCGATGGGGTTATATGTTCCAGGCAAAAGTGTTATGACACGTGGAGGGGGGGAATTTGTCCTTTTGATAAGATTGTTTTTGCCACGTGAAACTCTTTGTGTTTGGGTTTGGTGGGCCCCCCATAACCCACCATCTTGTTGGTTCATAGAAATTGCTAACAAAACCAGACTGCGTGACCAGGTTCCCAACTCCCATACCGTAAAGGCATAATATAACTTTGATTTGTGAATCTTACCGGGGGATTTAAAAAAAATAAAAAAACAAAACACATGTGAAACGACATTTTGTCATATTTACTGCTGTAAGGGAAAAAACAAACTTTAAATTGAAAACATTTTACTGGTGGGGGGGGGACATTAGCAGTTTTCAACTATGGGGCCCCCCACAAATTTGGTAAATTTTCCAAGGGGAAAAGGGTAATTGCTAACTATGATTAACAAAAGACGTTAATGGGATAAAAAAATTCATATTGGAACTGTATTTTGTGTTTCGTTTTTGTTTCCTTTGAATTTTAAATTCATAATGTTATGGAGAACTTTCCAAATGAAGCTTTTCCAAAATAATATGCGTGTACATTTCGGTGGGGGGCAATTGAATTACGCCCTAAAAAAAAAAGTCCAGTTTCTTCTTTTTTCATCTGGGGGTGTCTTTGTTATTTCCTTTGGCCAAGGTTAAGTTGGAACACCGGTGAGCTTGGTTGTGAAGCCGATTAGTGTGGGATTTTCTTACTCTTTTGGTAATTTAAATGAAACACAGTTCGGGGGGAA
>JAGVVM010015819.1:0-10741 GCA_019149425.1 Psidium friedrichsthalianum | reverse complement strand
CCTTTCTCTTTGTGATATGGTGGATAGTGACATTGACACGAGTATATGGCCTCAAATATTCTTCCGGGGTCTTCGATTGTTATTTTTTCCTTGTTTTCATTCTGCTTTTCCATGCTGCGGGTAATTCATGAATATTTGGTGTAGCCTATTGCGTAATGCAGCTCATTACCGTCCCGCGATGATGATTTGCATCTGTATGCTTGCAAGCGGGAAGAGTAGGGATGATCAGAATGCGGAGGAGCGGCTTGAAGCATGGAGAATGTCGACAATGCGGTGAAGGAGTTTGTGAGGCTGTTTGAGGAAATAAAGGGAACAAGTTTGAGCCTGGGGAAAGAGAGAAGAATTTCAGAGAAATTTGCTGAAATTCTGTCCTCTGTTGACATGGCAAGTGAAAATTTTATCTTGTCTCGGACACAATTCTATGCTACATCAAGTTTGCTTTTGATGAGATGGGTTCTCCTTTCAATAGGACGACGTGTTGACGCAAGGCATGGGGCTTGGGTCTGAGGCAGCTTGGAGTTGCAGTAGTGCATTGCAGGCTGGAGCCCGGGTGGCAAACTTCATGAAAGTTTTGTGCAGTCAGGAAATATATAGGTACCGAGCAAGCAGTTCTAACTCTGAATCAATAAGAACTGTGCCTTGTGATTGACGATTCGATGACGTTTTGATTGTAGGTATGCTCTAAATGGAGATAGGCTTGGATTCCCTGATCTACCTATGGGAATGCTGTCAAAGATTCACTTGCGAAAGATGTAAGAATCCGAATCTTCTCTCTGGTTTCTTCTAAAGAAGCAGCAGGGCCAATAATGAGATGTGCTGACTTAGGTGAGGAGGTGCTACTAGAGTTTGTGGAGAAAGTAAAATCCATGAAGGAGAAGGGTCGAAAGGCTGAGGGCGGTGTGGTTGGATTATAGCCAGAGATGGTTCACTTTTGATGCACTCGACGAGGCCCTGTTATTTTCGGAGATTATTCAGGAAATCGCTGATCATGTAAGGGCTTTCCGTTCCCGGAAAAGCTACTTCTACGGGTCACTGCGGCGGAGTAATTTTTGTGTTGCTCCTGCAAGGCTCGGCAGCTTTGAGACTGTCCGCGACTATACAGATGCCTCGCCCCTTATGGAGACATGAGGGAGCTACAGTTGATGACCCTCTTTCAGATAGATACAATAAGCTGCACTGAAAGTTCGCCACTTGAAAAGGAGTCCGATACTAATAAGAGATGATAGTGATTACTTGGAGAAAACTTACGAGCCTGTCAAACTTGGGGAGATAGTGAGTTCATAAATTGTCTTTCCATGCCTAAATGTAACTCTTTCGTTTTCCCGCGGTTCTAATCCCCTGCAATTGGTTCTTTTCAGAGCTAGGGTGTCGGTGGAGAGATATTTGAGTCCCTCGAAAAAAACTGCAGCACGGCCTATGATGAAATAAAAGGGTTGCCGAATAAGGTTCTCTTGTGGTGTGGTGAGGTTCTCGACATAACTAGCTGAACTCCCTAGCTCCTATCTGTTTATCTAGTACCCCGATTGGCTTCGTTTCTGCAGGCACTCGCAGCTCGAATTTGATGAGGCATCTGCACAAGGGTTTCTTGCCTGCAGTCTGCTCTCTGCCTGTTCTGGTTACATGGTGAGTCGCACCGTTCCTTGATAATTTTTTCACATGGTTGTTCCCCATATCATTTGGCTGTTTTCCTGAGTCCTCACATTTTATCCCCAGTTTGGAAAGGCGGTGGTGTGTTCTGATGCAGCAGCAGAGGCAGCAAGGTACGTTTTACCCGCCATTGACAGGCCGGAGGGCTTCCTGGTACTAGCAATCGCTTCTCTGGGAAATCGAATTCTGGAGGTCAAAAATCCGCCCAAGGTACATGAAGTCGAAGCGCTAGGTTCGAGTTATTGTAACGACATCATTCATGCCAATATCAAACACCGATTTCAACACTGGTTTGTCATATAATCCTACAGGATACGAAATCCTTGGAGGAAAAGAAGATGGAGTGAAGGGGCTGGGGAGGAAGGAGACGGACGATAATCAGAGCATTTCATTTGGAAGACGACATCAAAGTGCCTGCGGTGCTTGATGCCCCTCAGAGCACAAGGACAGCCCCCTCGAGTACAACGAGTATGCCGTGTTCGATCCAAAACAGGTAAAAAGCTAGATCTACTTAGCGGTTTGCTCTCTCCCCAGCTCATCCCAGTTTTAGGCATGTCCTAGACGTAAAATTTCCGGTGTTTGTGCCGCAGACAAGCATAAGGTTCGTGGTGGGAGTGAAGTATGAGGAACAAGGAGTTGTGATGGACACAGAGGAGTGAAAGGACAACAGAGAACACAATGACAATCAAAGTGATGGCATGTTCGGTACATAGTTTTCGTTTTTTTCTTGTTTTTTTCTTTCATATGTTATAGTGTCCTGCTGCCGAAAGGGGGGTGGTGATGGCTTTTGTCTGTGTATAGAATCACCAGTTACCTTAGAACTTTTTGACCAAAAACGGATCATGTCATGGAACTGATCAGCTAGGCTTATATATCATGGTTGGTATGTGATGATCATCTTCTGTTGTGGTGGAGGTCTGCTGGAATGTGCAATGGCAGACCATCGCGGAGGTCTTCTTTCATTAGAACCGAATTAGAATGAGAAAGAAAGAAGAATTTCGTGCCTAAGTTGGTTTTTACCGAACTGGTCGCGGCCGGCTTTCGATTTCCAGACATTAGATAGAAATGACCTGTTTATGTTTGGGCATATTAACAAGCGGAAAGTACAAATTGGCCTTGGACGGGACGAAGTCATCTGTTGAGATTTTACCTCTGTTGTCCCCATTGAATCATTGCTTGTGGAGAGAGTACGGCCCTGATAGTGATGGTGCACTGTGCTAGATGAGAAACTTTGAACACCAACAGTAGATTCAGTGGAGACATAATTTTTATGGAGAACACGATTGCTTGATTAATGGCTAATCTACAGTTGATTTTATCTGGGTTCGAATCTGAGAGGTCTTCAAATTGAAATGCTTTGCTTAGGTATCTTATTTTACAAAGTAACAAATATTATAATTTGCTTGGCTTATGTACCTTACGTTATAGAGTAGCAAATATTATAGTTGGCTCAATAGTATAGATTTTGTGTGTATACGGATGCTTAGTATCTATATTATTACTTATTCTAATTTTTGAAGAATGAGGGGTAATGAATTTTTTTTAAAAAAAAATTAGCATCCCCATCTCTTTCTTCTTTATATATTTGGTTTGAAGTTTTGCAACTCATTTGTAACTTTTAGTTCACGTCAAAACACTATGAAAACAACAAGAGAGTCGATATTTTTCTTCTTTGTAGATTTTTGGTTTACGTCAAAGTTTATGTAAGCGAAAAAGAGAGTCGAAACTCCTTTCTCTGTAACTTTGTGGTTTATATTGAAGTTTAATGAAAATAGCAAGAGATGGTGAACGATCATATTCTTTTTCTCACTAGATTTGATAGTGAAAATTATGAAAGATTTTTATAGTATCCGCCTGTGCAATTTCAGATTCATTATATTTATTTCGATTCACTAAATAGTAAATAGGATATGACTGAATTCTAGAATTTCGTATCATATCCTATCATATTATGGCTAGAAATTCAAAACGATCAAATGCAACCTTAGATTTCTATAGTTTATGATCTTGAAAAGTGTACATTTTGGGGTTACATAAAGTTAATTTGTTTAAATCTACAAAAAAAAAATTACAAGAAGTTACATTAATATGGACTCGCTTAATTGTCACATCCACTCTATTATTTCTACGTCTACATGAGCTCCACTACTTGACAATAGAGATGTCAAACGGGTGATTCGGATCGAATTCGGGCTAGGTCGAATATGGTCTGATCTATATTGACCCGTTTAATTCGTTTTGACTCATTTTCATGCTATATAATTTAGTGATGCATACCTGATACAACACGTACCTGACCTGACCCAATCAAAACCTTCAACATTCAAATCCAATTCAAAGAAATTATTTTGTATACATTTTTAAAGGAATATATATTGTCATTTTTTTTATAATGTTCTTAGCCGATCTATTTATGACCCATTAAATTTTTAAGTAATACATTTATGAATCACTTTTAAAATTTAAGGAACTCGTCTATAACCCATCTTTGTGAAATATTGGTTTTTAGACCCAATTTGCCTTCTCTACTGGGCGGGTGCATGCCATTTGTTTAATCAGTCTTTCGTCGTTTACCGATTCGGTGCGGTCAAAGGGGAGCGTCGGTGAGAACGGAACGCGTCATTTTGGTCCCTCGTGCGGAAAGTAGCGATGGGATGGGGAACGGCGTTCCCAGGAACGCCGTGAGGTCCGTGTGGGCGGCCCGGACGCGGTCCAAATTAAAGGGGGAGTGGGGGACGGAGAACGGTTCCAGATTGGCGTGTGAAGTGACGACGACTTGGCGTGGCTTCGACGGCTGCCCCGTTTAATCAAAATTCCGACGTTGATTGATGGCCAATCAGCCCCGCCAACCCCCCCACACCTTTATTTAACGCGCCATCCCATCCACCACAACCCCCTCAAAAAAAAAAAAAAAAAAACGAGAAGAGGAATTGTCCAGAGTGGCGCGGCGACGCAGAAGAAGGCGTCTGGAATCTTCGTCTTCACGCCATTGCTGACCTTCGTTGAAGGTTCTTCTCTTTCCTTCTCCTCGTCTGCGTATTTATTTCGCTTGTCTTGACGATCGGTCTCCATTTCTCGGACACGAATCGAGAGTGCATTTTTGTTTTTGTCTGCGTTCTTTCTCTGAATCTGTTCCTGGTGCGGATCGGCAGATCGCGAGAGGTTGCCTTGACGATCGGAGATGGCGGAAGAGCACCGGTGCCAGGCCCAGCAGCTCTGCGCCAACAACTGCGGCTTCTTCGGCAGCCCGACCACGCAGAACCTCTGCTCCAAATGCTACCGCGACCTCCAGCTCAGGAGCGGCGGTCCTCGAACGCGAAGCTCGCCCTCAACCAGACCTTGACCCCCGCCTCCGTCTCCGCTGCGTCGTCGCAGCCCGCGATCTCGACGGCTCCGCCCGCGGCTCCTTCGCCGCCGGCCGCGGAAGGCCGCGAGGCCGCTCCCCCCGCGGCGGCGGCTGGGCCGAGCAGGTGCGCGGCGTGCAGGCGGCGCGTGGGGCTCACGGGGTTCAAGTGCGCGGTGCGCGTGACGTTTCTGCGGGTCCCACAGGTACCCGGAGCAGCACGGGTGCGGCTTTCGACTTCAAGGCGATGGGGAGGGAGCAGATCTCGAAGGCCAACCCCGTCGTGGTCGCCGAGAAGCTCGAGAAGATATGAAGGTGGAGCTCCGTTCCATTCCGATTACGAGACTTCCTCGGGTTGCGAACAGTTCGTGGCGGGATCGGCAGTGTCCCCGGACGGCGGAATCGGGAGACGCCGGTGGTTGTTGGGGGCGAGTTTGTTTTGACATTTGTAAAATTTTATGACGACGTGCCAGCCTGTCTTCGGTTGACTTTCGATGAAAGGAATTGAAATTAGCATTTGAGTATTCTCTTTTCTTCTTCTAGACATAATTACCTGAAAAATTAATATGATTTTAAGATTCATAATTGCTTAATGGAGAATAATTTCCACTTCTCGTTAGTGCTTGCCTGCACTTTCCGAAACAGCTTGAAGCCGTAAATTATCCTAAATATATGTTATATGTGGAACACGTTTTGAAATATTAATGCCGTAATAGGTAAAGTTTATTATGATTTTTTTTGCAATGGACACTGGGCTTTTTGTGAAAAAAAAAGTGAGGTACCTGTGCCACGATTAAATAGTTCCTTTTTTGTACGACGGTTTTCGTTAGATACTCAAGATTGCATTGAATGATCTCATATGTGTCCTTTAGTTAGAGATTCTCAATGTTGATTTCCTAGAAAATTTAACCTTGTTACATTTAATTTTCTCCTTCGCTTTTATGGAAATTTTATTTTAATTTAATTCATGGTTTAGATTTACCCGTGGAGAAATGAAAATTCGATGTTTTTTGGCAAAATCTTAGAGGGTTTATTTTGTTTCACGTGATCATCCCATTGCTCTTATGTAATTGACAATTGATACAGAAAATCTGATAGGTATATGTACAATAAAAATAATAGTTTACAAACACTTGATTGTATTAAAAACGTAGTTTTTTTCAAAATTTTCTAGTTTGTATTTGATATTAATCCAAGATTTTGTCAATAACTTGAAAAGAACACTTTCTTAAAACGCTTCTCCTTTCAACGGACTCGCATGTACAAATGTAAATCAAAAGAATAAAGATGGATGAATGTAGTTACCCAATAACTCCCTTGAAGAGATAAGAAATGCGATATTCTTTATTCTTGTTTCGAATTATGTGGATATTTCTAAATTAGGACAACAAGATGGTGTGTAACAAGAGAACAATTAAAAAAAAAACCGAATAAACTTGGGGTTCACCGGTTTAAATTTCAATTGATGATTAAGGGTTTTATTTTCATATTGCTGGCGAAAATAGAATGTATTTAGTCATATGATGGAGTAAAAATCGCTCCGCCCTAATTTAAACAAGACAGACTACTAACTCGCTTTCCTTGATTATGTTTATATTCTCCATTTTAACCTTATAAAAAATAAAAAATATGAAAATTAAATGTAATAAAATAAACCTTATTTGAATTCAAAGATTCGTATGCTCGAAATTTATGTCCAAAAGTACAGTGATTTAAGCATATACAGCACGTGATAGGTATGATTTCTATAAAATAATAGTTCTAAGACCATGGTTATAACAAGAATATAAGAATTTTATGATAATTTATGGAGGATGGGGTTGAATGTTTTGAACATCTGAACAAAAAAAAGAAAAATTTGAATAGCACTTAAAATAGTAGGGATTTGGTTTTTAAACAAAGGGCCGAGCATGACTGGGACTGAGGGTGAACGCATTTCTATTCGATCATTATTATCTTCCTCATCATCACTGTTTTATTCATTAATGAAGTAAAACAATTTGAATTATGTCGAGCGATCGATAGGTTTGTAATGAAGTCGTGTCATACGACCACAAGTTAAATCTTCCAGTGGTCATTTTGACGTGAAATTATCTCACATGCTTGATTTAATTGACGAAGCCCGCCTTCACTGTGCCAAGGACAGTGGGCACGTTCCCTTCAAACGGGCCAATGCTAAGGACATCGGTGAGAGGTCGAATTGACGTACGGTTTGGCCCAATATTGTAGAGAAGTTTCTATGGCTTGTCGTATTTGTCCGAATTTTGACCACCATCGCGCCCATTTATGTAGCGGCCTGGGCCTAGGCACGACCGGCTTCATGTCGGCCAAGCCCCTTTTATTATTGTGTCGGGTCAGGCTGTGCTCTGCTAGGCTAGCCTCACCCTGACCCCTTTTTGTCGTTAAGTAAGCCAAGAACCAATGATCACGTGGGCTCGAGCCGGCCCACGGGCCTATCATCTGGGCACTAGGCTACCACGTTCTGCCTTGAGTTCGTGTGTGGCCCCACAGGGAATTCGATCCATTAGTTGTCAGGGGAAATTACTAAGAAAGTCATAAAATCTATTAGCAATTGTTTCAGTTTAGTCATCAGACCTTTTTTCCTTTTTACCATACCTTCCATATTAATCTTTGCATTAATGCCGAGCTTTAGCTTCGATTCGAGCAATTTTAGCTTGCATATATGTGACATAAACGCCTCATAGGCCAACAGTAAACTCATTTTACATAATTTTGCTCTTTGATTTTTGTATTTCACTCTTCCAATCTCTTCATGCTTGGGTCGAGCGACTGGCTAGGGGTGATGGCCTGGAAGAGAGTGGACCAACAAGCGAAGCTTGGCCAATCTGGGCTGGTCGAGGCTCTCCATCTGCTAGAGGTTGTCGCAGCTGTCTGACCACGAAGAAGAATAATAAGAGTGGAAAATCAAAATGAAAAAAATAAACACAATAAAATTATTTAAAAAATGTTACAGTTCTTTTATGTTGTGAAAAACTGTTGGCATCCAAGTTAGATCGCTACACTGGACAAATTTAGACAACACATGGATACTCCCTAACATAATGTTTACGGGGGGTGAATACATTATCCAAATCTTCTCATTTGTGAAGAGTAGCAGATAAAAAAAAAAAGCTCGGGGTGAGAGCTTCACTCAAAAAAAAAAAAAACCGAAAAAAAATAAGATTCCCAATCAATACAGACAATGATGACCAACTTCAGATGATTGCTATCCGCACTCGTCTACTCAGACAACTTAATGTTTTTAAAGTCTTAGACGATGTCGACAGAATATTTCTGCTCATGGTTACATCATCTCCAAATTCTTCTGATCTGATCATAACTCTAGGCACGTCTAATGGAATGCCTTATCATTTTTAACAAAATTGGACTGCCCAGTCTCTTATATATCAACTCCTAGCTATCTGACTGGTCTATCTAGCTAATGTGGATATGGGGAAAGAGTCAGACGAAGTACACGAGACAATATCGGAGAGTCAAGGGCTATGAATGTGAAGCCTGAATCTGATATCACATTATACTAAGAAAAAAAAATAAAATAATAGAATCCGATTGACAGTAACCCAGTATCGGTTATCTGACTCTGGGATATGGAAATCTAGGATTAGATTCTTAAGTGAAATAAGATTCTACTGATTGAACTTGGACTAAAAAACTTAATTAAAAAAAAAAACAAAAAGAATTGATATAATCGTAATATCCTTTAAATTGTTTTCGTAATTTTTTTTCGTTAACCGCGTAACATCGGCCCGGCTTGTTTCGCGTCTTTACTTGTGAACGATGGCACAACCATCCGTCACTGTTAACGAGAGGTCATGGTGCCTTTAGCTCACGACACGAGGTCATTCTCTTCCACTTTGTTTTTCCCCTTGAGTTTTTTTAGGGATATTGCAAATATCCAACCGCTGGGGTGCTCAGCGTCAAGCTTATCGCCACAGTGGCGTTTCATCCGGAAAATCAACGGCATTCCAATGAGACGGCGTCGGTTTTAAAATTTACTATAACTTGACTTTGGAACGTCTTTTATTTATTTAAAACTTTAGGACCGTGTTGTAAAGTAATTTGAAACACTTCCGTTAGGCTAATCAAGCAATGAAATATTACGATTTTTTAAATCCAATTTGGATGTTTCACCTTGCTAATTAAATTTTGGAAAAGCACCTCGCCGAGACGAAGGAGGAGCGCTTCTGGAACTGATCCCAGCGCAAAGTCGGACTCAGGATCATCAAGAGAACGATCTTAGGATCGGTTGTGGCCATCCGACAACCTGAGACGATGAGTTAGAAGAGAAGGCGGTCCACAAATGTAAGTCCAAGTTAAGGATTTAGAAAGCGTCCAAACCTCATCACGTGGCAATTTTGCCTTACGAGTCAAAAATGGAGTTTCCCACTGCCCAAGCGACACTCTCATTGACGAGTTATCCTATCATATCCAACAATATGCAATTTTTCTATAGTTGGTTATCTACTCGGGTTGCGTGCACAATTTTTTTTTTTTAATTACGACGGCATTATTTGTTTTTTGCCTCTCGCATAAGGGCCTAGTTTTAAATCAAATTGCGGCCCCAGATGAACGAAACGACCTCTCGACGTTACTTTGCATCGGTTTATTTTTAAAACTTATTTTTATGGGCTTGTGATATATATATGTATAAGTACGCACGTTTATAATTGTGGAAATGGCCGTAGAAACCATAAAAAGGAAATATATATATCTATATATATATATATATATAATATATATATATATAATATAAAAAAATATATATATCCCATAATCCAAGGGGGGCGTAAGGAAACCTGCCCGAATCTTTACTTCCACATTGGGGTTCGCTCTACGCACTCCCCCCATTAAGGACCGAAAGAAAACCCAATCTTTTAACAGCCTCTTGGCACACCCCTAACGCGCTCGTGAAACTCCGCACCTCCCGTCCAAAGTCCCTCCCTCCGATCGATTCTCTCTCTCTTTTTCTCTCTAGCTACGCCTAAGAATCAGCAAATTTCAATACCAACACGCCGTTACGATTCGATCGTATTCCGATCGAGGCCCGTCTCGTTTTCCTAGGGTTCGGCGATTCCGTCCCCCGCCGCTAGATCGCCGTCTCTACATGCCGATCCTTCGGCGGGCCGCCGGTAGTGATTTTACGATGTACAGCAACTTCAGGAGCAAAGCGATCCGAGTAACGTGAAGCGGCCGGTTTTCATGAGGACAACGCCGGGAACTACGCCAAGGCCTTCCCCGCTACATGAAAACTCTCCTCTGAGGAACTTCCATACCCACCTCAAGTAAGAGCAAGAACCCCCAAGATCAGGGAGGTCTATCACCCAGAAGTTCCCGAGTAACCTGGCCCGTGCCGAGGAGGATCCCGCCGCCGTGCTCGACGAGAGGGGGTCAATAAGGGGGCCCTGCCCAAAATTACCGGTCGGGAACGAAAGGGTGACAATGACCGCGGTCGCCACGCGGAAAAGGCAGTGCCAATAAGAAGACGAGCCACATCAAAGTACGGTGGATACTAGAGGAGGATAGGGTGATGACAGCGGAACGCGTGGTGAATGACTAGGTGGAGTAGAAAGGGGCGTGGGAGTGCACGGAAGATACTGGATGGAATCACGCACACACGTAGTTGTAGTTGGATGTCACGTACACTACACCGTATTTTTCGTTATAGAGGGCGGTATACTCGAAAGGGGGGTCAGTTCATAAGTGTGAGTGGTCAGTATGATCCTTCACTCC
>JAGVVM010015818.1:0-17839 GCA_019149425.1 Psidium friedrichsthalianum | reverse complement strand
TTCATAGTTTCGTCAGAGTGGAGCTTAATCTTATTTACCCATTTACATCCAATGGGTCGAGCATGAGCTAGAAGAGGAACAAGATCCCACGTGCCATTCTCCATGAGTGCTTTGTATTCGAATTGCATTACGAGCTGCCATTTCTCATCCGTAGCAGCCTTAGAAAAACAAGTGGGTTCCTCAGGAATACTGGACTAAACCACAAAAGCTGAGTTGCCATTTCTTTTAAAAGTTCGACAAGATATAGTCCCATCTCGAAGACGAGTTGTCATAGGATGTGAAGATGATGTTTGCACCGTGGCAGGAATTTCTTGTGGTACCTCCACAAATTCAGTTGCAATGTTGATGGTGTCAATATGTGGAACATCCAGATTTTGTGGAGACTCGAGTGGTCTAGCAGGTGCCGAGGAAGATAGGGATAAATCAGCAGGAAAAAATAGTTCCACACGTGTTGGTATTGAGGCATTTTGAGAGGAATTTGGCCTAGCAGCAAGAGGATAGTTGGCCTCATCAAAAGTGCATCCGACAACATAAAACACTTATCCTTGGGGCAAAAGCAGCGATATCTTTTATATCCCGGAGGATAGCCCATGAAGATGCAAACCTTGGATCTTGGTGCAAGCTTATGAGGCGAGTAAGGACAAAGGAATGGATATACTGCACAACCAAACACACATAAATGTGTAATATCTGGCTTAGTGTGAAATAAAACCTCCCACGGTGAAATATTATCAATGACTGGGTAAGGTTATCAATGACTGGTGTTGGCGTGCGATTAATCAAATAAATCGCATTCAAAAGCAAACTCCCAAAACACTAGTGGAACAGAACCTTGATGAAGAAGAGTCAATCCAGTTTGACTATATGTCGATGTTTCCGTTCCGCAGTCCCATTTGATAGGGTGCATAAGGACAAGAAACCCGTTGATGAAATACTCTCTAATGTATTGGACAAATTCAATGGACGTGACAAATTCCGTGCTCCGTCACATGTATAGACTTAATTTTGCAATTAAGTTGATTTTCAACAAGTTTGTGAAAGGCTTTAAAATGGAGCAAAATTGGCTGCGAGAGGAGAATGAATAGAACAAGTAAAACGCGAGAAATCGTCAATAAAGCAAATATAATATTTATTCCATTGAATGAAATAACAGGAGAGGGACCCCAAATATCAAAATGGATTAACTCCAAAGGATGTTTTAACCTGGATAAAGTAGGATAATGACTATGGCGGTGATTTTTATTCATAGCACACGCATACACACTGAAGATAAAGAAACTAAAACTAATGTTGGATGAGTTGAGAAATGCACAAGCCGGTCGTGGTGACATGTCCCAAGCGGTTATGCCACAGAGTGAGAGAGGCAACTGACGCGGAAGGTATAAAAGAGTGGCAGAACGGAAGGGTGACGCGGTAAAGCCCATTGTCAAGCACTCCGCAGAGGATTTCCTGACCATTTTTAATAGACGTGGCAAAAAAGGAATTAGAATTGAATTGGAAAACACAATGATTATCAAGTGCAAACCGAGATACGAAAAGTAAGTTTTTTAGTGATTCTAGGTACGACTAAAATTTGACAAAATATAAAGGATGGAGAAGAGGACACGAGTGTACCTGTGTGGGTGATGATAAGGAGACGCCATCACCCACAACAAGCTGAGTTTGACCTGAATATGGAGTGACATTTGTAAGTCCTACAGAATTGTTCATAAATGATGCATAGCACCAGAATCAACAAACCATGCCGAAGATGTGAGAGCAGAGGGCGGACTTGATGGCGGCAAATACTGTGGCAGTGAGTCAGGGCCTGTCAAGTGGCTTGTGCGGGCTGGACTGATCCAACAAAGCCGGTAACATGTATTTGGTGTGACATCCCGAATTTCAGTTATCTATAAGATAATAATATTAGATTTTCGAGGATTGAGAAACAAAATTTAGACATCGCCTTGAAAGGCGTGAATTGGCAGTTGGCTTCAAAGTATCTAATGGAAGGGAAAAATTAAAATTGCCTCTGGCTCCCTGTTTGTGCTAGAATTCCTGGATAGAGATAGTAAATTTAGTGAGGCTAGAAAATTTGTTCGGTAGTATTCGAGTTATTTTCCGATTGTAATTGAGAAATCAGCACGATTGAGCCCTACCAATCTTGAAATTTCATGAATTTTGAGAAATGTCTCATCAGTCATCTTTTGACCAATTTGACCAGCTTTGACCGAAATTATTGATGTCCAAGCTCTATCAGTCGAAAAATTCATTGATAGTCCAAAAATCAATCAATTCGTTTAGCTTTAGGTCGCTTTCAATAAATAGTAATATTCAATACATTGCCCTTAGAGATAATATCTACTCTTCTCTTCTCTTTTTCTCTCTTCACCAGCAAAATCTCTCTCCTCTCTCTCTCTCTCTAAAATTTTCGGATTTCTCTCTCTCTCTTGGGATTCTAGTTTTCTGCCATCAACTTCAATCAGCCGTTGACAGAAATCCAACCAGGATTTTCATGATTTTTGGATATGTCGTACTGAGATGAGTTCACAGAACTTTGAATCATTTTAAATCCGAGGTCGTTTGACCTTCCAAATCCACTTTGTCGTTTCGGTCGACGAACTAGTTTTCTGCTACCGAATTTGATTAGGGCTCATGTTGATATATGTTAACACCAGCGACCCCCAGAACTCATTTTCATGTGAAAACATTGATTTCACTTAAGAACACCCGTTCAGCCCTTGGTCATCTCGTTTGGACGAAATCCACCGGAATTCGTTGTGCTTTTCGGTCGTCGCCGTTGCGCCGCCGCTTCCACCGCTTTCTTAGCTCTGTTTCAGCCTCAATTAGGTAAGTTATATCTCTATTTCTCGATTAGAATATTGTACATGCCATGGACTAGATCTAGGTCCGATTTGAGGTAAATCGGTTTAGAAAAATTTGTCTATCGGCGTATTTGGAGGACATTAAATTCTGTAGGGCTGTGAATGTGCTGTGGATTTGTGAAAGGTTGCTGTCCATTGTTGGATTAATGTTGTTTGAGGTGGTTGATGGGGTCCCGCGAGATTCGGGTACCGAAAAATGGATTTTGGGATTTTAGAGCAAAAACGGGCAAATAGTATTTGAAAATCACTGCTCACGAATTTGTGAACACTGTTCACGCTGCCTAGTTAAATTTTGATTTGAAAATGACAAGTTTTTGTGGGTCCCGTGCGGTTCGAATACCGAAAAAATATTTTGGAGCATTTTATGCAAAATCGGCCCGAGCAATAAATTTTATATTACTATTTCAAATATTTGGGGCCCGTATCGGTTCAAAATAATATTTGAGGATGGATTGGACATTTTTTGACTTAAAGCCTAATTATTTATATCGAGCCATTGATTGGCTGTTATTTGAAATATTGAGATTGTGGTCTCGAATTAGACCTGATTTGATATTTCTGGCCCTGCGATTTTGAATACTTGAGTGAGACCTAAAGTTGGGTCTAAAGGTATTTGGTATTCTGAAAAGGGATTTAGAGGTTAGCCTTGCTGAGAATTTGTTCTCATAGGTGATTGCCCTCATTTTTTCAGACCCTAGAACATAAGTATGGCAAGGATACCACAAGATTTGATATCCAGGTAGCGGAGTTACCCAGTTGGCAAGGACAATTGATGGTAAATCGGTGGTTGCTGATGAATGTGGGTGCCCTGGGTTATTGTTGTCGTTAATCTTTGTAAAGTTGATATTCAAGTGTAATATGGAGCTGAGATTATGTAATATATGAGGATGTGGTTGCGCTAGTTCTTGTTCATTATTGTCAAGAGTAAGGTATCGCTTTTGCTAGCATTTATTTGGATGTTAAGGTTTCTAGGTCAGCGACAGTCCTGGGATGTTACATGATCGACCGTTGTTGTGCAGATGTCGCGCGCTCATGGAGGTTCGGGGCGTTACAAATTGGCCCTATGACCTTGCTTGCTACAAAAGCTGACAAATTGAGGGCCTCCTCCGTTGCTGTGTCTCCCACGAATTCCAGTTCCATGATGTGAGCACGGCCATGGGATATTCAGAAAAAATTCCCAAATGATTAAAAGAGCAGCAGGGAAGTGGGACCATGATCTGCCGGAAGAGAGTGGTCACCTTGGGCTAGTCTGAAAAGTCGCTGGTGAGGAGTTGATTAATTTAGTGTACTAGATGCTAGCTCTAGCCTTCCCTCATGATAAGAATTAAGGCATGAAAGTGATCTTTTGTCAAGACTGGTTTGAGTTAAGACGAAATTGGCCCGGGTTGAGACCTAGAAATTCGGCACCCAAACCAGAAAACAATTGATTATGATATTCTTAATATGTATAAAGGTTCACCGATAGTAGCTAACTAGTCCATGAGGCTGGTGGCTTCTTGTAGGAATCCGTGACAGATCAGTGGCCTTTGAGAGTGATTGAAGTTGGAGCCGAAAGCGGATGCACGAGCCATTGATTGAGCGCATACGAATCCACAAGATACTTCAAACACTTGCCGTAGATGTGTGATTTATTAATTGGGCAACTATCGGAGTAGTTGACAAATTGAGCATCTACCCAAGTGATGGACTCTGAAATTTCCAGTTTTCAAATGCTGGAATTGGTCTCCTCCAGCTGAATTCGGTCCATCCAAAATGGACAGCATGTGGGCGGCACATAAATATGGTGAGATCTGTGTTTCAGATTGAGAAAGTTCGTCACAGTTAGCTTCTCCCCAATGCTTGGTGGTGACATGAGAGTAGGGTTACTCAAGGGGTTGGATGTTCTTTAGACATGGATCGGTGAGGCTTTTGCCAAAGACGCTTGATACCAACTTGAAAGCAAAAGAGTTTAGGGAAGAAAATTTTATTCCTCTACTTTTCTAAGTTACATCATGTTGCAAGTACAACGTATATAAAGTACTCTAAGAGACAAGATACACAAGGTAACAGAAAAACGAATATCTCCTAAATAATTTCTTCTCTTTAACGGATAAGATACGAAAAAGGTACAGCATAACAAATATCCCCCAAATATTTACTGAGTATTTGCTGGGTATCTTCTCCCTTAACACACAATTTGGCAATTAAGTCATCTAGCTAATTTTACTGAAATCGCTGACGTAGACACTAGTCGTCTTACATGACACATCAGGTGCTAATGTGAATGATCTTTTATATATATATATATATATATAAATTTATATTTTATTCATTTTATTTAATATTTATTTTATTTATTTTCTCCGGTGACACTCACCATCACAAAACCAGGCAAGGTCTCAAAGTAACAATACGTGAGGGTGGGTGGGGAGGGGAATTTCTTCTTTAGACTCGTGGGATCCGATGAATCATAAGCATTGATCTTGTTGGTATCAAGATGATAAATAGTTGAGATTTGTATAGTTCACCCGAATCCAGACATTGTTTCCTGAGTAGAGAGAGAGATTGTGTAAAGAAAGTAGGGACTTAAAAAAGCCCTACCATCAATCCAAGCCGAAGATATCAATATCGCACGTTGGATTTACTCACATGTTTGGTCCAGATAGAAGATCTTCTCGTATCCAAAAAACATGAATACAAGAATTAACATAGTGACACATAAAAAATAGCATCTATATAAATTTAAAAGAATTGGAAAATTATGATATTTTTATACAATTACTTTCAAGGAGAAAAATCATGAAAGGTTATCAGCCTGTCGTTTGGTTCAATATTGTTTCAGACTGGCCGGGCTGATCAACTGCTGCTTTCGGTCTGATTTCATTAACTGCTCTTGCTAAGATCAACATCAAGGGCCAAAAGTTGTCTCCGGTTATGATCAACTTACTCTGTCCACTGAAAAAAGAAGACAAATAGTAACTAGATCAGGCAAGTCAATATAATAATATTATTTCAATCAAAAGAAATATAATTTCTTTTTCTTTGGGGACTCTCGTTTACCTTTTGGATGGATGATAGAAACTTTCGTCTTCTAGAACAAGAACACACGAACATAAATGCCATCCTACAATGCATAACTAATGCACTGCCGCTTTGAACCCTTTTCTATCCTATGAAAGAGCATTGATTTTATTGATGTTTCGTCCAAAGTAAAATATGGCGACTCCCGGCTTTGGTACAATTGATTGGGGGGTAGGAATTCAAGTTTGGAATCGGAATTCACCTATTTAATCTCATCAACTGCGTGCAAATTATAGTTTGGATCTCACGGGTCAAAGGCATGAAGTTAACTGGTTGATAGGCTTATGGGATGCTTCATGGACCTATATAAAGAAAAGTGAAACATCATGTATCAACTAACTCTAGCGTTTCTAAACGAAGTGTAGTTGCTTGTGGAAAAATATTGACACGTGAGAAACCATATAAGTGGCGATCACTCGTAAAGGGCATCATGGAGTGAGAAGAAAAATCAATTATGTTGCCTCTCAAATTTTTCGTGATACAAAAATTCTTCAAGAACGATCATGTTCACGAGGGTTAATTACACACACTCATAAAGTGAGAATGATGTAACATTGTTTTCACATCCTTTAACTTTGTGAGCCCGTGCAACTTAACCTTCATCGACATTGTAATTCTCAAACTTGATTCTACGGTCTTGAAGCGGAAGTTGAGTACCAATGCTTAGCAGATAATATTTGTTGTATCAATTGCTTGCCAGAGCATAAGCATGGGTTGCAATCCGAATGAGGGAGTATCCCATTGCATGCTCTAGGTCGTAGCAGGTCGGAGCCAAGAATTCTTCATCTTAGTATAAGAAATGAAGCTAGAGTTCGATGTATCATCAACTATACTAGCAAGGACATCGACGGATTCGTTGCACGCGATGGTGGAGAGCCTCCATTGCAGATCTTGTCTGTCTATATTTCATCTTGATCACCTTTTATAACGTTGGATGAGTGCTATGTTAGTGCAGTTGCAATTCTGTGGATCGGAGCTATGTGTCTCTTACCTCCTTTCTTGTTAAAATTATTACGTCAATGCTGGACTTGCACGTAAAATGACCGACGTCCACATTTGTGATTTCTAGCCAAAATTAACCGAATAGATTCAATTGGCAAAATGTGAAAAATGTTTAATAGGCGAAACTGAAATGTTTAGTACTCAATTGGCGAAAGTGCAATAAGTTCAGGTGAATGGGAAAAAAAAAAATCCATCTTGTTGTCTAGTCGAACAGCAAGTTCCCCTGGTTTGTTGATTACGAGGCTTCTTCCTGCGTCCTCCCTCAGAAGCGATTGGTTTTTGTCCGTTAAGAGTTCAGCAAGGACCACTGCAAAACTGTACGATCTCTTCTTGTCTGTAAATTGTCAGTGGTTTTCTCGTAACGTTATCACCTGAGTACTTGTATCGGATCAGGCCACTGACTCAAGTCCCCAACAGTGATAGAATAGAGAGACGATCGGTCCTTTGCTAGCGCTTGGGACGAAGATGAACCATGACTTTGCTTGGGAGAGAATTATGGACTCTTGGCACGTCAGTCCGGCGGGCTATTACACTTTAATTCCAGGGAAAAGTACCAAAAAATTCATAAATCTATTACACTTGAATATTAAGTGAACCAATTGCTTATAAATCTTTTCACTATTTGTCAATTGAGTCTATCCAGTAAATTTTGACGAGAAATTGCTAACGTGGATGACGATAGCCGTACGTGGGGCATTAACTTTGACAAGTTTAATTATATTTTGATAAAATTTTGAATTTCTATAATTTTTTGTCTTTCTTTTCTTTTCTTTACTTTTTTTGGGGGTTGGGGGCCAGCAAGTTGACGATTTCTAGCCAAAATGGCTGAATGGACTTAATTGATAAAACATGAAATATTTATGACTAGATTGACACAATTAAAAGGTTTATAACTAAATTGACACAAGTGTAATGGGTTTTAGAGCTTTTTTTGGTACTTTTCCTTTGTGATTCACGATTTTGTCCTCAATTGTAATTCAACGTACAAACATAAAACTAATTTATGACCCTGAGAATTTTGTTTTGATGACCAAACGATTTACGTTCCTTAAGTGCAATTAATCAAACATTACTAGCTGACACAATCAATGGAAATATGAAAAAAGTGCATTCAACATGTTCGGGTGGCGAGTTTGATATCATCACGCAGTGGGGATTTAAATGATGTCTTGATCTAAGCAGCGCGAGCATCGGCAGCTGGCAACATCTGATGAGAGAGATGGCGGCAGTGATAGAGTGGAATTATAAGGGGAAAGGTGAAAAGAGAGAGATTGAGTGTTTGTGTTTTTGGGTGTGAGGAGCACAAGCTGCATCTTGTTGATTTTTGTTTCCGACCACGAGCTCCACAAGGCCAGATCTGGATCTGGCGAGCAAAGCCATGGACAAGCAAGAACACGGAGCCACGGGCGGTACTCTTTGATGTATTATGAGAAGAGAGAATTAAGAATCTGTTTTTTTTGAATTCCATTTACTGAACAGATGCCATAGTAAAAAGAAGCGCGCTCACATCACCAAGTTGCACCAACCACTGAATAATTCATGCTGAGCTAGATGATTGCAATTTACGAAGTATTCAAATGACACAAACATGTACAATAATGCCAAGCTAATTGCACAACCTGAAAAATTTGGGATTGGTATGACTTACAGTTTATTGATCCCAAACACAAAGAGTAAGTTCATTACACCATTAAATAAACAACCAAAATCCTCCTACAATAAACTACAAGTTTCCTCCCTTCTCTCTTTTCTCTTCCTTTTGCTCTGCAAGACCGATTTCCATGACAAACACAGCAACATGACTCATAAGAATAAGAGGCAAGACAGATTTTCACCATGTCGCAATAGGTAAGAATGGCTGTGCATCTGAAAATGTAATGGCATCCGCGTTCAACATTTGACTTGCTAGATTTCAAAACAGCAGCATAAGATTCAGTTGCGTCACAGGTCCTCTTGATTTAGCTGAATACCCGAAGCATTTGGAGCTCCTTATCCCTCCAAACTCATTGCCACTTTTTCATTGTAGGCATGTTCCTCCCATACAAGCTCAAGCATCTTTTTGCAAGGTTAGCGACTGATTCAATCTCTTCCTTTACCTTCTTTCAAAACTTGACCATCGACGATGTCGAACAAGCAATTCTCATCCATTGAATTTATGAAATAGGTCGAGGCTTTGTTTTTATTTGTTACTTCTTGTTCCCTCCATGACCAGATTGGCTTTTGTCTGCGTCAATAGTCAACAAGTACAACTCAAAAGCTGTTAAACATCACTTCTAAATGTATATTGACTTGATTGGAAATATCGGATCTATGTAGCGGCAGTCCTTGCACCACCGTAGTTACATGAGTTTGATCAAGGGGAACACCGATTTGGAAGTACCGAAATCTGCCCACTTTGCCCGATAATTTCTCATCCAAGAGGATATTGTGGACTTGATATCTCCATGATAAATGGGAATAGAAGCTGCTGAATGCAAGTAGAATAAGGCTCCTGCGATTTCCATTGCAATTCGTAGGCGGGGTGCCCATGATACAAGAACCTCTTCATTCGGGTCATACAGATATTGATATAGAGTTCCATTTGGTATAAATTCATATTACTAGAAGTGAGGACTTCTGTCTCAAGCAGCACCCTAATAACTTAACCACATTCCTATGGTTGATTTGTGAAAGAACGGGACTTCGTTATGAACTATTTGACTTTACCCTCGGCTATCCCTTTGGATTTTGAATTGCTACTATTTTCGTTTGTTAACATTCCGTTGTAAAACAGTACCCTGCCTGCCTTGCCCGAGTATCCTATCCTCGTTGAAAATTGTCAGTGGCCTTCCTAAATCATTGGAGCTGAACAATTTGCTTTTCTCGACATTGCCTACCGGTGAAGACAGCTCAATTCCAAACAAAAGACCACCATTGCGTTTGAAGTGCTTCTTTTTTAGCTTGATTTCTTTTCTCTTCTGGACGTACTTGCACAACCTCCAGAACGCAAGACACAAAAGAGGTGCCCAAGGCCTGCCCCTACCCCTGCATTACAAAAATCTAAGGGGCAGAAAAGTCCACAAATGCACCCTGCTTGTCAAGAATCTATGAAGGCACTTATCATCAATCATTTAGGTGAAATAGATTAGAAGCCCAAAAACAAATAGGAGCGATAAATCCGATTAGAAAAGTTTCAGTGTTTCTCATATCTATCGAAATATAACTATCAGTCCGAAAGAAAGTTGAGGTTGTTTCGATTGAAACTAATAATCATCACAAGGCAAATGGACGATCATGCTAGAACGAGGTAAGGTAAAACTTATTTCTGTGACCTTTTCTAAACATAATTTATGCTACGCTGTTCTTTCTCGAGTCCGAATGAGTCTATAAAATTCTAGTTAGAAAGATACACTTATCAATAAGAATGACTGTCCTTCTACGAGCTACAGCACTCAAAACTGCCCCGTTTGTTCACACAAGTCCCGTTGCACAAATGTGAATCTTCACATTTGTAATATCTGATGACAAATGTGAAAAAATGTAATATTAAGCAGCTAAAACCCATGTTTGATATATGTTTTTAATTCCATGGCTAAAATATTGTGGTTGTAACGAACAGACTATCCCATTCCCCTTCATTTCCAGTAAATTATTATCGATATAATTCGTTCAATTTTGTTTGAAGTGCATTCTATTGGATAATCTGGGCAGTTTTAAAAAAAAAGAGGCAGAAAAGCATGAATGTGATGGGCTTTTTTCCAATTTAGGTTCTAAAAAAAATTTATTTTACCAAATTAGGTTAAAAAAAATATTTACGAGAATAAGGTTCGCGCGGCACTTTAAATGCCGTACAGGCCCCGTTCGGCAGTTAAAATGCCACACGGGCCCGTGTGGCATTCAAAGTGTCGCACGGGCCCGTGAGGCAGCAGGCGCATGCAGCAATCGCACAAGCCTGGTTCCTCATTGCTACACGGGCTAAGCCTGTGAGGCAGCCTAGAGGCCCGTGCGGCGGCCACTAGAGGCCCGCACGGGTCTAATCTTACATTTTTTCTATTTTTAAGTGGTTTTAATTATATTTATAATATTCATATTTATATAAATTTTATTAACTTTGAGGATTATTTTTATAACATAATTATTAATAATTAATTTAAAATTTTATTAAGATAATGTAATTAGTTTATTTACTATGTGAAAAATTAATAAAAAAATATTGATGGGGCCTGTGCAGCAGCAATTTTTAATTCATTTTTGTACTTTTTCTAATTATTTATATTAATAACATTTATATTTATATAAGTTTGTAAATACAATTTTTTTTGTTTTGAGCTTATTTCAGAACATAATATCAATAATTAATTAAAAATTTTATTAATATATATTTAAATTTATATATAATAAAATTTTTAATTAATTATTCTAATTATGTTCTGAAAAATAAGCTCAAAACAAAAAAAATTGTAATTTACAAACTTATATAATATAAATGTTATTAATATAAAATAAATATATAAAAAGTACAAAAATGAAATTAAAAAATTTGCTGCTGCACAGGCCCCATCAATATTTTTTTATTAATTTTCACATAGTAAATAAACTAATTACATATATCTTAATACAAATTTTTAAATTAATTATTATAATTATGTTATAAAAATAATCCTCAAAGTAATAAAATTTATTATAAATATGAATATTATAAATATAATTAAAACCCTTAAAAATAGAAAAAAATGTAAGATTAGACCCGTGCGGGCCTCTAGGCCGCCGCACGGGCCTCTAGGCTGCCTCACAGGCTTAACCCGAATGTAGCAATGAGGCAACCAGGCTTGTGCGATTGCTGCATGCGCCTGGCTGCCTCACGAGGCCCGTGCGACACTTTGAATGCCACACGTGCCCCGTTGTGGCATTTTAACTGCCGAACGGGGCCTGTACGGCATTTAAAGTGCCGCGCGAACCTTATTCTCGTAAATATTTTTTTAACTAATTTGGTAAAATAAATTTTTTAGAACCTAAATTGGAAAAAAGCCCATCACATTCATGCTTTTCTGCCTTTCTTTTTTTTTAAAAACTGCCCAGATTATCCAAATAGAATGCACTTCAAACAAAATGAATGAATTATATCGATAACAATTTACTGGAAATGAAGGGGGAATGGGATAGGTCTGTTCGTTACAACCATAATATTTTAGCCATGAATTAAAAACATATATCAAAATGGGTTTTAGCTGCTAATATATACATTTTTTCACATTTGTCATCAGATATTAACAAATGTGAAGATTCACATTTGTGCAACGGGACTTGTGTGAACAAACGGGGCAGTTTTGAGTGTCTAGCTCGTAGAAGGACAGTCATTTTATTGATAAGTGTATCTTTCTAACTTAGAATTTTAGACCCATTCGGACTCGAGAAAGAACAGCGCAGCATAAATTAGTTTAGAAAAGGTTACAGAAATAAGTTTTACCTTACCTTCGTTCTAGCATGATCGTCCATTTGCCTTGTGATGATTATAAGTTCAATCGAAACAACCTCAAAACTTTCTTTCGGGACTGATTAGTTATATTCGATAGATATGAGAACACTGAAAACTTTTCTAATCGGATTTATCGCTCCTATTTGTTTTGCTTCTAATACAGTTCACTAAATGATTGATGATAAGTGCCTTCATAGATTCTTGACAAGCAGGGTGCAATTTGAGGACTTTTCGCCCCTTAGATTTTTGTAATGCAGGGGTAGGGGCAGGCCTTGGGGCACCTCTTTGTGTCTTGCGTTCTGGAGGTGTGCAAGTACGTCAAGAAGAGAAAGAAATCAAGCTAAAAAAGAAGCACTTCAAACGCAATGGTGGTCTTTTGTTGGAAATTGAGCTGTCTTCACCGGTAGGCAATGTCGAGAAAAGCAATTGTTCAGCTCCAATGATTTAGAGAAGGACACTGACAATTTCAACGAGGGATAGGATACTCGGGCAAGGCAGGCAGGGTACTGTTTACAACGGAATGTTAACAACGAAAAAAAATAGTAGCATTCAAATCCAAAAGGATAGCAGAGGGTAAAGTCAAAATAGTCATAAACGAAGTCCCTCGTTCTTCACAAATCAACCATAGGAATGTGTTAAGTTATTAGGGTGCTGCTTGGAGACAGAAGTCCCACTTATAGTATATGAATTTATACCAAATGGAACTCTATATCAATATATGTATGACCCGAATGAAGAGGTTCTTGTAGCGTGGGACACCCGCCACGAAATTGCAATGTAAATCGCAGGAGCCTATTCTACTTGCATTCAGCCGTCTAATTCCCATTTATCATTGGAGATATCAAGTCCCACCAATATCCTCTTGGATGAGAAATATCGGGCAAAAGTGGCAGATTTCAGTATACTTCCAAATCGGTTCCCCTTGATCAAACTCATGTAACTACGGTGGTGCAAGGGACTGCCGGCTAATAGATCCGGAGTATTTCCAATCAAGTCAATATACATATAGAAGTCGATGTTTACAGCTTTTGAGTTGTACTGTGGAGCTATTGACCAGGACAAAAGCCAATCTGGTCATGGAGGGTAGAACCAAGAAGGGGAAAAGCCTCGCAACCTATTTCAAAAATTCAATGGAGGAGAATTGCTTGTTCGACATCGTCGATGGTCAAGTTTTGAAAGAGGTAAGAAGGAAGAGATTGAATCAGCGCTAACCTTGCAAAAAAGATGCTTGAGCTTGTATGGGAGGAACATGCCTACAATGAAAGAAGTGGCAATGGAGGTTGGAGGGGATAAGGAAGCTCCAAATGCTTCGGGTATTCAGCTAAATCAAGAGGACCGTGACGCAACTGAATCTTATGCTGCTGTTTGAAATCTAGCAAGTCAAATGTTGACGCGGATGCCATTACATTTTCAGATGCACAGCCATTCTTACCTATTGCGACATGGTGAAAATCTGTCTTGCCTCTTATTCTTATGAGTCATGTGCTGTGTTTGTCATGGAAATCGGTCTTGCAGAGCAAAAGGAAAAGAAAAGAGAGAAGGGAGGAAACTTGTTAGTTTATTGGTAGGAGGATTTTGGTTGGTTATTTAATGGTAATGAACTTACTCTGTGTTTGGGATCAATAAACTGTAAGTCATACCAATCCCAAATTTTTCAGGTTGTGCAATTAGCTTGGCATTATTGTACAATGTTTGTGTCAATTGAAGTACTTCGTAAATTGCAATCATCTAGCTCAAGCATGAATTATTCAGTGGTTGCAACTTGGTGATGCATGTAGCGCGCTTCTTTTTACTATGGCATCTGTTCAGTAAATTGGAATTAAAAAAAACAGATTCTTAATTCTCTCTTCTTCAAATACATCAAAGAGTACCGCCCGTGGCTCCGTGTTCTTGCTTGTCCATGGCTTTGCTCGCCAGATCCAGATCTGGCCTTGTGGAATCGTGGTCGTAAACAAAAATCAACAAGGATGCAGCTTGTGCTCCTCACACCCAAAAACACAAAACACTCAATCCCTCTCTTTTCACATTTCCCCCCTATAATTCCACTCTATCACTGCCGCCATCTCTCTCATCAGATGTTGCCAGCTGCCGATGCTCACGCTGCTCAGATCAAGACATCACTTAAATCCTCACTGCGTGATGTATCAAACTCACCACCCGAACAACATATATCAACATCGAACCCCACTAGTTGCATCTCCCCCTCCTTGCAAAAGAAAAACAATCAACCAATCGTATGACTCCTCATAGCATCGAAGATGTTGAATGCTCTTTTTTCATATTTCCATTGATTGTGTCATGATAGTAATGTTTGATTAATTGCACTTAAGGAACGTAAATCGTGTTGGTCGTCAAAACAAATTTCTCAAGGGTCATAAATTAGTTTTATGTTTGTACATTGAATTACGGATTGAAGACAAATCGTGGAATCACAAAGGAAAAGTACCAAAAAAAGCTCTAAACCCATTACACTTGTGTCAATTAGTTATAAACCTTTTAATTGTGTCAATCTAGTCATAAACATTTCATGTTTTATCAATTAAGTCCATTCAGCCAATTTTGGCTAGAAATCGTCGACTTGCTGGCCCCCAACCCCCAAAAAAAGTAAAGAAAAGAAAAGAAAGACAAAAAAATTATAGAAATTCAAAATTTTATCAAAATATAATTAAACTTGTCAAAGTTAATGCCCCACGTAGGGCTATCGTCATCCACGTCAGCAATTTCTCAGTTAAAATTGACTGGATAGACTCAATTGACAAATAGTCAAAAGATTTATAAGCAATTGGTTCACTTAATATTCAAGTGTAATAGATTTATGAATTTTTTGGTACTTTTCCCTGGAATTAAAGTGTAATAGCCCGCCGGACTGACGTGCAAGAGTCCATAATTCTCTCCAAGCAAAGTCATCTTCGTCCCAAGCGCTAGCAAAGGACCGATCGTCTCTCTATTCTATCACTGTTGGGGACTTGAGTCAGTGGCCTGATCCGATACAAGTACTCAGGTGATAACGTTACGAGAAAACCACTGACAATTTACAGACAAGAAGAGATGCGTACAGTTTTGCAGTGGTCCTTGCTGAACTCTTATCGGGACAAAAACCAATCGCTTCTGAGGGAGGACGCAGGAAGAAGCCTCGTGGCCTAATCAACAAACCAGGGGAACTTGCTGTTTCGACTAGACGACAAGATGGATTTTTTTTTTTCCATTCACCTGAACTTATTGCACTTTCGCCAATTGAGTATTAAACATTTCAGTTTCGCCTATTAAACATTTTCCACATTTTGCCAATTGAATCTATTCGGCAATTTTGGCTAGAAATCACAAATGGGACGTCGGTCATCTTACGTAGCAAGTCCACACTGACGTGGATAATTTTAACAAGAAAAGGAGGCAAGAGACACGTAGCTCCGATCCACAGAATTGCAACTGCACTAACATAGCACTCATCCAACGTTATAAAAGTGATCAAGATGAAATATAGACAGACAAGATCTGCAATGGAGGACGTCTCCACCATCGCGTGCAACGAATCCTTCGATGTCCTTGAAGTATAGTTGATGATACATCGAACTCTAGCTTCATTTCTTATATTAAGATGAAGAATTCTTGGCTCCGACCTGCTACGACCGTAGAGCATGCAATGGGATACTCCCTCATTCGGATTGCCAACCCATGCTTATGCTCTGGCAAGCAATGATACAACAAATATATATCTGCTAAGCATTGGTATCAACTTCCGCTTCAAGACCGTAGAATCAAGTTTGAGAATTACAATGTCGATGAAGGTTAAGTTGCACGGGCTCACAAAGTTAAGGATGTGAAACAATGTTACATCATTCTCACTTTATGAGTGTGTGTATTTAACCCTCGTGAAATGATCGTTCTTGAGAATTTTTGTATCACGGAAAATTTGAGAGGCAACATAATTGATTTTTCTTCTCACTCCATGATGCCCTTTACGAGTGATCGCCACTTGTATGGTTTCTCACGTGTCAATATTTTTCCACAAGCAACTACACTTCGTTTAGAAACGCTAGAGTTAGTTGATACGTGATGTTTCACTTTTCTTTATATAGGTCCATGAAGCATCCCATAAGCCTATCAACCAGTTAACTTCATGCCTTTGACCCGTGAGATCCAAACTATAATTTGAGGCAATTGATGAGATTAAATAGGTGAATTCCAATTCCAAACTTGAATTCCTAACACCCCAACAATTGTACCAAAGCCGGGAGTCGCCATATTTTACTTTGGACGAAACATCAATAAAATCAATGCTCTTTCATAGGATAGAAAAGGGTTCAAAGCGGCAGTGCATTAGTTATGCATTGTAGGATGGCATTTATGTGTCGTGTGTTCTTGTTCTAGAAGACGAAAGTTTCTATCATCCATCCAAAAGGTAAACGAGAGTCCCCAAAGAAAAAGAAATTATATTTCTTTGGATTGAAATAATATTATTATATTGACTTGCCTGATCTAGTTACTATTTGTCTTCTTTATTTCAGTGGACAGAGTAAGTTGATCATAACCGGAGACAACTTTTGGCCCTTGATGTGATCTTAGCAAGAGCAGTTAATGAAATCAGACCGAAAGCAGCAGTTGATCAGCCCGCCAGTTGAAACAATATTGAACCAAACGACAGGCTGATAACCTTTCAATGATTTTTCTCCTTGAAAGTAATTGTATAAAAATATCATAATTTCCAATTCTTTAAAAATTTATATAGATGCTATTTTTTATGTGCCAATATGTTAATTCTTGTCTTCATGTTTTTTGGATACGAGAAGATCTTCTATCTGGACCAAACTTTGAGTAAATCCAAACGTGTAGCGATATTGATATCTTCGGCTTGGATGATGGTAGGGTTTTTTTAAGTCCCTACTTTCTTTACACAATCTCTCTCTCTACTCAGGAAATAAATGTCTGGATTCGGGTGAACTATACAAATCTCAACTATTTATCATCTTGATACAACAAGATCAATGCTTATGATTCATCGGATCCACGAGTCTAAAGAAGAAATTCCCCTCCCCAACCCCACCCTCACGTGATTGTTACTTTGAGACCCTTGCCTGGTTTTCGTGACTGGTGAGGAGTCACCGCTGAGATCAAATAAATAAAATAAAAATTAAATAAATGAATAAAAATAAATGACTAATTATATATATTAATATATAAAAGATCATTCACATAGCACCTGAGGTGTCATGTTAAGAACGAACTAGTGTCTACGTCAGCGATTTCAGTTAAAATTAGCTAGATGGACTTAATTGACAAAATGTGTGTTAAGGAAGAAGATACCCATAGCAAATACTCAGTAAATATTTGGGGGATATTTGTTAGCTGTTACCTTCTTTTCGTATCTAATCCGTAAGAGAAGAAAATATTGATATGGAGATATCGTTTTTCTGTTACATTGTGTATATTGTCTCTTAGAAGTACTTTATAATACGTATGT
>JAGVVM010015816.1:0-14901 GCA_019149425.1 Psidium friedrichsthalianum | reverse complement strand
GCGCAACAAAGGGGACCGACCTGATGGCCGGCGGCATGATATCTAATGTCTGCCGAACGCAATATAGGATACAGCAAGTTTCCCTCATTTTGTTACATTTCCTATTATGACACGCAGGATCTCCCTGATGGGAAGCATCCTCTCATCCGCACTTCAACTGAAAGTTTGATCATCATGAGAAGTTTTATTGCAAAGGTTTGATGACAATTTCATTTCTCTTCAATCAACGCAACTCATTCGAGGCTAACCTAAATGTTCGTTCCTCGGATCAGATCCTCTCAATTGAAGTGACAGAAACTAATGACACTCAACCGCTGCTCTGTTGACGGATCCTCCAAACACTCCCTAAAATGCCGCAACGGAACCTTGTAAAATCAGGCTTCTAATTACTCCTCGTAACCCTGGATCTGCCTCGAAGTATGTCGGCTCGACCCCTTGGAATCACAGGTAGAAGTAAGCAAGCCACCGGTCCAGCATCTCGTAGCATTCCCTCGGCTTGTACTCCGGCGCAACATGACCTGCTCCCTGCAATGTGATTTTCGGTGTGAATAACTACTTATGCAGTACAGTGACTGTCGACCGAGTACTTGAACGCGAATCAGAACATAGTTCGGTTACCTTAATGGTAGCGAAATCCAAAGTGAACTGGTTATTTGTGAACGCTTCTGTATACCTGCTCAGAAGGAAACATCATGATCTTCTGGTTAGTCGAGTCTGGAGTTGTGCGGCGGTGCGGAACCAGAGAATCAAGATAGGGAGAAAGAAAGGCTTACCCGGCGACTTGGCCGTTGACGAACCACACCCTCCATGCCTGCTGTAGGGTCAAATTGAGAGAGAAAATCCAGAAGTGCGTGCCCAGGTAGGTGACGGACATGTCATGATCGCCGCTGCGAAACCAAGCGCCCGAAGGAGGCGGCGCATGTTAGGATTCTCTACAAGTTAGATAGTCGAATTTCCAAGCCTATAGATCTGTTTAACACGAGAAGACCTGAGACGCACTGATGACATAGCATGTAGCATGGCTAGCATTTTTTCAAGTGTCCTTCATTTAACCAGAGCTCTCAGAAGGAACAGAAGTTTGTTTTGGGTATTACTGGACTGATTCTATATCATCTCCGATGGCGTCGTGAGCCGGAAAATGATTCTGGTCTCGTTCTCACCTGTAGATAAGGGCTCGGAGGTTCGTATTACTGAGATTTTCGTGAAAAGGGACGCTGCTCGTGACCGTCTTTGTGTATGCTATAGTGCTGTTGCATCTCTTCCAAACTCCTTTCGTGCCCTGTCAAAAGATTCGCCGTTCATCAGTAACGCGTGCACAACCTCAAAGTTATGAACATGTAAGGTGGAGTTGAGGCTTAGTATCTCCGTACATTTCGAACACCGAGGGCGGCTCGGACATCCTCATTGTTGGCCCATACGCCAGCCAGTACATAATTATACTCCTGAAGGGCATACATGGATCAAAGAACACAGAAAATGATCAATACTGCAGGTTTAGACAGAGAGTGAGAGATTACCCGACACCAAAGTGCGGGATTAGGCTGCGCGGCAAGAAAGCCTTCGTAGTTATCTTCGAGGACCCTTCTGTATCCTCTGTTTGATTCGACCGGTCTTGAATACGCGGTTTGACAATTAGGCTCCAGTATTTGCATGAGATTTATTTGCAGGAGTAACTGGAGGTTTTGCAGAAACAGGTCATGGTTAGTCACAGAGTTCATAGTCTTTGTATATGACGAATCGCATGGCTTGCGATGAAAATTTTGGTACAGATTGTCTCTTTCTCACCGCATCAATCTCCTCGATGTCATCCACACAACCCGTGTTGTTAGCACTCACGTCGACGTAATTCCCGCCACAAGATTTCTCGGTGTCCTGATTCCACAGAAAACTACGATTTCAGGATGCGCAATCATGTCTTTGACTGTAAAACGCAGTTCTTAGTAGCAAAGTAACTAGGTAAATCATGCAGTGTACTTCGGAAATTCCTAATAACGTTCGGCCTATCGACAATTGTTGTAACGGTGTGCAATGCGAGAGCATTAAGTCATCCTCTAGCAATGCCATGACTATGGTTTCCATCTAACCCTACTGAAGTAAAGATCAGCAGATAATAAAGTGTGCTCCGAGGTTCTTGATAGAAAGGACGAGGTGAGAGACTCACGGCGAAGAGTTCGTCCGATATGAGCGTCACTCGGTGAGCAAACGGAATTCTGGAGTTATCATCCAAAAAATCATCGGTCTTTGGGTTCCCAAGCACATACCCCTGTCCAGAAACCCAGTTCACTTTGTTAAAACAAAGATAGACATCCAAAATGCAGGTTCCTCATCATAAACAATCTCACTCCAGATCTTCTTTCTTGTCTTATATCTAGTGGTTGAATAAAAGAGCAGAAGCAAATTTGCCTAGTTGGAAGCATATAAGCTCAAAGAGAAAGGTTGGGCAATAGACACCTACTTTGAGATTCATAAATGGCTTCTCACCAAGCAAATTTCCTGCAGAAGAATCGGAAAATAAAGTGGGCTAAAATCGACCCGAATCTTAAATACGACACAGAGACGTCGTCCATCCAAGATGGATAAACCAACTTAAGGGGCAAGAAATTACCATCGAATATCTTCTGGACGATGATCGGAACAGGTATGCCGGAGTACGAGTCCCCGCCGATGTAGAGCACGTTCTCAATAAACTGAGGATGGCTGAGCAACCACTGCACAAGAGTTGAGAACAGCAAGAACAACAACAAAGCACGTCAGTTGCGGAGCTGGTATCGTTTCAGGCCGGCCTTCTCCCTAGTCGCCCGACCCGTCACAGTTCGATTCATGCTTAGGATTTTAAACGCTTTTGGCGACTAAACGACATTGGAATTGTTTCATTCAGCAGTCCCGACGCACACGTACCTTTTGCAGGAATTCATAGGTCTCATTCGTAGATTTAAAGTCGTCTGTGTAGTAGTTTTCAGCGGTTGTGGAGTAAGAGAACCCAGTCCCTATCGGCGCATCGACGAATATCATGTTGAGGCCCTGCAGGAATCGATCTCGCCGCATAAGAACAGAACGAAAAAATTTCCGAGCAATGTCCGAACGAAATAAATCCTGGAAGAGCTTAACGAGAATCGTTAGGGAGGAAAAAGAAGAAGAAGAAGATCAGGAACCTGTGTCCATGCGTATGGGTTCAGATGCAGCGATGGTAAGCTCCCATTGTAGCCCACATAAGTGAAGGCCAGCGGACCTGCTCAATCAAGTTATCATTTGAAAGGACTATAGTTTTGTTTCCGAAATAAATCCTATGCAGAATGGACTAAGGTTACACTCCTCGTGACGCTCGGGACACGCTCGAGCCAACACCGCCCGAAGCATATGAATCGGGCGGATCTGGGCAAGCAATTTCCTTCTTCGGATCCGGGGCACCTAATTGGGCCCGCCCGACCCGACAATTTTAGTAATAGAACTTATTTGTTTTAAACCATTGGCCAGCCCAAATAAGGGGACATTTAGGCCCCGTCCACCCATTAATCAAGTTTAATAGAGTGTTCATTAACTATTCCTGGGCTACGGTTTCTTCAAACCGGTACTCCGATCGGTGGCTCGTAACAATGGACATCTCCCGTTAAGTTTGCATGTGAGCGATGTCCATGCTCGTGACCCACCAACCGTGGGCATGGCCGAAGTAAACCTGTCCTATGGCCCCCAAATTTATCTAGGAAGAGATAGTGACAAGATCCTACGGATCGTGGAAACAGGGTGGATACATTGCGGTTCGGGCTTGTCAAACGCGCAATCCGATCTTTATAACATCGCCATCCGATCCATGTAAACTATACGGTAAGACCTTTAAGACATCTTTAAAGCTGCTAACTAGAAGAGCAAGACCAGGGCGATCGGTGATTACCGCCTTCGTAGAGGAAAGCGGAGAGGACGGAGCAACCGGGCCCTCCGGTGAGCCAGAGCATCAGTGGGTCCTCGGACGGCGACCTCTGCGACTCCACGAAGTAGTAAAACAGCTGCGATTCGTTCGATGCTCCTACGCCTATGTATCTTCACACGACACCCGAAAAAAAAGAAAAAAAAAAAATCAAATGAACAGTCTTCAGTGTGCACTGCCAGAGAATTCCGAAAAGAATGCAAAAAAAGAACTTTTATGGAGCGACCAAAAAATGACATTGACTTGGTGGCATTCGATGTAGTCTTTAGCACCGTGCTTTGTGCGACCATATTGCGTGTACTTTTCAAATATGTGGAAGTCCGGGTCTTATCGAGGCACTTGTTAAGTACGCCGAAGTTGGGATATTTCGATTTCTAAAGCATCGATCGAGCTTAGCTCAAGAATGAAGAATGGGTCGATAGCATTGGAACCGCAAAGTTCTCTCGGTTATGTGTTTGGACACTCGTTAACAAAATACAACGAGAAACAAAAAAATCAATAAAGGTTTCCTCAATCCAGATCTGGGCAAGCCGAGTAAGCAAGGCTCGCCGGCCCTCACCTGAGGCCTACCTCATCAGGGCTAGCGACGACCGGCCACCCTTGGCTAGGGCCAAGGACCCCCGCCGGCTTCTCCAACGATGGGCGGCGGCGGCGGCAGCGACCTAAGCTTTGCCGAGCTGCTCTTCCTTTTTTTTTTTTTTTAAGATATTAGCCTTTTTTTATTTTTTAATTAATTTAATAAGATTTGAAAAAAGAAAATAAAAAATGCCACATAGGAGAGAGAAATTAATTTTAAAATGCCACATCAATATTTTCCTTTTGATAAGTTGAAGGTCTTAACGGAATGATTCTATTGTACTAATTTGACACGTTTTAGGGCCCGCTTGCACATTTTGTAATTTTTAGGACTCAATTGCATTTTCACTACAGGTTTTAGGACTTCTAGTTCACATATCCAAAAAAGAAAAGAAAAGGAAAACAGACTATTTTGCTCGTTTCTTCCGGAGCCAAAGCCACGGGCAAAACACCTTGCGCATGATCGAAAAGTACAGAGAGAGAGAGACACTCACCCGGTTTCGAGATAGAAGGGGAGTTCGCCATCGTAGCCCGGCAAGTTCTTGACGACATTGAACGAGGCGGCGGCAACGCCGGAGAAGGTCACCAGCAGAAGGACGCACGACCAGAGCATCACGGCACCGCTCATGCCGCAACCTCTCTCGGCGGATGGACTATGTCTTCTTCCTCCGGTTGCTGCAGCATTCCGGGTCATTGTTTTCTCCTTCCTTTCTTTTTCTTCTTCAGACACCGAAATGTCACACTCGCAGTGGCGACTGTGTTAGGACCCCCTGTTCTATAAATGTTGCTTTTTCGGACATTTCCTATGATAAATACGGGGCAAAGGTGGGGAAACAAGAAAGTTAGTTGCCCCCCAACCAACATTTTACTGGCGTCGCAGATAACTAGATTACGCCACACGTTGATCCCCCTACCCTCGTCATCGAACTTTCTAACTTGCTATTCCCAATCGTAGGTTACGAGAAAAATAAATAATAATTTAGGCTCCATACATTTCAGGAAAAATGACAAGTTTTTAAAAAATATATTCAAGGAAATAATTTTCCAGGAAAATGATAATATTTTCCGGTGCTTGGCTGAAACATAAAAATAAACTAAAAAAATATTTTCTGCTGTTCGGTATGGAAAATCGTTCTTCCGTGCACTCCTTCTGATTTTTTTTCTAATTTTGTTTCCTTTTTTTTTAATTCGAATTTTTATGTTTTATGTTTTATTTTTTTTCTTTTCCCTTCTTCAACTTGCAGCAGGTGAGATTGAGCCATGGCACAAGCAGGCAAGGCTCGGTCTCGCTTGAGGCTTACCTGCTTCAAGCGCCCGCCGTCGGTCGGCCAAGAACAAAGACAAAAAAAATTAAAAATAAAAATAAATTATTGAAAATTTCACAATTATTTTAAAAGTAATTATAAAGAAAAGGAACGTGAATGAGTGGAGAGAAGAAACATGAAGGGAAATGGTTTTTTTTTTTTTCAAAAAGAGAAAATCATTTTCCTCACTTTTAAAGGTGTTTTTTTTAAGGGTTAATATCACGAAAAACCCTAAACTGGTATGCTTGTGACAAATTTACCCCAAACTATTTTTTTAATCACGAAAAACCCTAAACTGGTACACATGTGACAAATTTACCCCAAACTATTTTTTTAACCACGAAAAACCCCAAACTGGTACACCCGTGACAAATTTACCCCAAACTGATATATTTGTGACAAATTTATCCTCCGTTAATTTTCGTTAAATTTAATGTTAAATTACTTAGTTGGATGGCATGTGGCACTTTACGGATATACCGGTTTAGGATTTTTACTCTCCGTTTATCACAGATTTATCAATTTAGGGTTTTTCATGGTACCGATCCAATTTAATAAAGGGTAAATTTGTCATTGGTATAATAATTTGGGATTTTTCGTGGTAAAAAAATTAGTTTGGGGTAAATTTGTCACAAATGTACCAGTTTGGCGTTTTTTATGGTAAAAAAAATAGTCTAGGGTAAATTTGTCACAGGTGTACCAGTTTGGGGTTTTTCGTGGAAAAAAAAATAGTTTGGGGTCAATTTGTCACATGTGTACCAGTTTGAGGTTTTTCGTGATTAAAAAAATAGTTTGGAGTAAATTTGTCACAAACGTACCAGTTTGGGGTTTTTAGTGGTATTAACCCTTTTTTTAATGGATGGAACTATTTTCCCTGATTTATTTATTTTCTATGAATTGAACATAGAAAAATCAAAATTTTTTTCTTGAGAGTTATTTTCCATGAAATGAACAATACCTTAGGCTTCTTTTATTCTGCTAAAATTGAATGATTTGAATATTTTAAAAAAAAATTGCTTTTATCATTTGAACTAATTGGTCAATAAAATGTATTTTCATCATCGTCATCAATTTATGGCTAAATAATTTCGTGGATGATAAAAATATTTTTTTTGTTCATTCTATTTTTAAATGATATAAATGATTATTTTTAAGAGTTAATATGTTTCATATTTTTTTTTTAGTGAAATAAGAGAGGGGGGGGGGGGGGGGAGGGGGATAGTCCTATGGTCAGTCCCAGAAGATTGATAGCTGGTGAATTCAAGCTAGGCATTGATAGGATTTGCCATCGGGCGAGATCAAACTTTCTCCATTCGTGTGGTCGCCTATTACACGGCTCGCAAACAAGAGAGTCAACGTCTACCCGCGTCCTTTGGTCAGCGAAACCTCGAAAGATCCCAACTTTTTTTATTTATTTATTTTACTTTTGGCCAAAAGCAGATTAAATATTTGGCCAATCGTGATTGGAATATTATGGAAGGAAATATCAACTTTTGTTTTTTGAGTACCCATTATTGTCTATAGAAAAATTGTTGCAAAAGTCCTAAATTTATTTCGCTTTCATCATTGAGTCATAAACATTTTTTTTTATGTTTTGCTGATTTTGTTCATTCGACCAATTTTGGCTTGAAATTACTGACATGGACATTGATCCTCTTGTATGGCATGGCCTGCATTAACGTGAAAATTTTCTACTAATATTTTTGGAATTTTTTATTTATGTTATTTGTTTTTTTTTTTTTTTTTTTTTTTTATGTTCAAGGAGTCGGTGAAGTTGCCGCCACTGGCTAAGGGCCGATGACCTCTGCTGTCCTCCCTATGGCCCCTCATAGATTGCTAGCAACTGAGGTTGGCGAGGGCGTCATGAGCCCTCGCAAGTCATAGAGAGGGCATGGCCGCCATCTCTTGCCCTCATTGTGCCCTGTGAGGGCCGCCACCCCCTCGCCTTGCTAGATCTAGTGATGACGTCCTTGCTGTGGTACGTGAGGGAATGCGACGCCCTCTTCGACCTCAGCAAGGGGTTGTGACCCATCGCCCAATTGGTAAGGGCTTCGCAGCCCTTGTCAGGGACCAACAATGGTGGTCACTAGCCCTTTAGACAAAAAGGGAAAAAAGAAAAGAAAAGAAAAGAAAAGAAAAGAATAATATTAAAATTATTCACGTTAGTGCCGGTTGTGTCACGTAGGTCAACTATCGTTCACGTCCGTGATTTCCGGTCAAAATAGATTGGATGGACTCAATTTCTAAAAGTTGAAAAATTCTATGAGTCAATTGGAAAAATTAAAGATTTAGGATTGAATTGACAAAAGTGCAATAAGCTTAGGACTTTTTGGACTAATTTCCCTATTGTCTACAAAAATAGAATGCTCAAATCTACCGAAAAACTTAGGGCTTGTTGGTAAATTGAATAACAAGTGTTGAAAATTTAAAAATTGAATTTTAACCGTTAGCAATCTTTAAGTGTTGAGAATAAAATTATAACTTATTTGTTCACAATTGAAAATTGGTAGCTAAATTTTATTAATTTCTTATCAATCATAAATAGATTTTAGCAATATAATTAGTGAGGCTCTAGTCGTGGTCGGTTATTCTAATTCGCCGAACGAATTAAATAACCAACCATACTACATTATGTGAAATTTTGACTTCTTTGAGACACTTGGTCAATGCGGATTAACGATATCATAAACGTTTAATCTTATTATATGATAATTTTCAGCTTTCAACACTTAATTGAATTATCAAAAAGGCCTTTAACTTTATACGTGTGCGTGATGGGAAATGTGTTTTGAGTGATAAAGGGATATATTATGATCACCACCAAAGTATAAATGACATCTATAAACCAACGATAAAGATCGGGATAGACAAAGTTCATCACCAAGAATTAAAAGAGAATGACTAACCAAGAATAAGAGACTTCTTGATTCACCAATCGAAATAATGAACTGGGATAGATATTCGCTCACTTAAGGAACTTTCTTGTATTTATCTGTAATCAATTCTATTTTTACATTTGAGAATTCACCTCAATTGACAGAGAACTGACTCTATCCCGATCTTTATCGTTGGTTTATAGATGTCATTTATACTTTGGTGGTGATCATAATATATCCCTTTATCACTCAAAACACATTTCCCATCACGCACACGTATAAAGTTAAAGGCCTTTTTGATAATTCAATTAAGTGTTGAAAGCTGAAAATTATCATATAATAAGATTAAACGTTTATGATATCGTTAATCCGCATTGACCCAAGTGTCTCAAAGAAGTCAAAATTTCACATAATGTAGTATGGTTGGTTATTTAATTCGTTCGGCGAATTAGAATAACCGACCACGACTAGAGCCTCACTAATTATATTGCTAAAATCTATTTATGATTGATAAGAAATTAATAAAATTTAGCTACCAATTTTCAATTGTGAACAAATAAGTTATAATTTTATTCTCAACACTTAAAGATTGCTAACGGTTAAAATTCAATTTTTAAATTTTCAACACTTGTTATTCAATTTTACCAACAAGCCCTAAGTTTTTCGGTAGATTTGAGCATTCTATTTTTGTAGACAATAGGGAAATTAGTCCAAAAAGTCCTAAGCTTATTGCACTTTTGTCAATTCAATCCTAAATCTTTAATTTTTCCAATTGACTCATAGAATTTTTCAACTTTTAGAAATTGAGTCCATCCAATCTATTTTGACCGGAAATCACGGACGTGAACGATAGTTGACCTACGTGACACAACCGGCACTAACGTGAATAATTTTAATATTATTCTTTTCTTTTCTTTTCTTTTCTTTTCTTTTTTCCCTTTTTGGTCTAAAGGGCTAGTGACCACCATTGTTGGTCCCTGACAAGGGCTGCGAAGCCCTTACCAATTGGGCGATGGGTCACAACCCCTTGCTGAGGTCGAAGAGGGCGTCGCATTCCCTCACGTACCACAGCAAGGACGTCATCACTAGATCTAGCAAGGCGAGGGGGTGGCGGCCCTCACAGGGCACAATGAGGGCAAGAGATGGCGGCCATGCCCTCTCTATGACTTGCGAGGGCTCATGACGCCCTCGCCAACCTCAGTTGCTAGCAATCTATGAGGGGCCATAGGGAGGACAGCAGAGGTCATCGGCCCTTAGCCAGTGGCGGCAACTTCACCGACTCCTTGAACATAAAAAAAAAAAAAAAAAAAAAAACAAATAACATAAATAAAAAATTCCAAAAATATTAGTAGAAAATTTTCACGTTAATGCAGGCCATGCCATACAAGAGGATCAATGTCCATGTCAGTAATTTCAAGCCAAAATTGGTCGAATGAACAAAATCAGCAAAACATAAAAAAAAATGTTTATGACTCAATTGATGAAAGCGAAATAAATTTAGGACTTTTGCAACAATTTTTCTATAGACAATAATGGGTACTCAAAAAACAAAAGTTGATATTTCCTTCCATAATATTCCAATCACGATTGGCCAAATATTTAATCTGCTTTTGGCCAAAAGTAAAATAAATAAATAAAAAAAGTTGGGATCTTTCGAGGTTTCGCTGACCAAAGGACGCGGGTAGACGTTGACTCTCTTGTTTGCGAGCCGTGTAATAGGCGACCACACGAATGGAGAAAGTTTGATCTCGCCCGATGGCAAATCCTATCAATGCCTAGCTTGAATTCACCAGCTATCAATCTTCTGGGACTGACCATAGGACTATCCCCCTCCCCCCCCCCCCCCCCTCTCTTATTTCACTAAAAAAAAAATATGAAACATATTAACTCTTAAAAATAATCATTTATATCATTTAAAAATAGAATGAACAAAAAAAATATTTTTATCATCCACGAAATTATTTAGCCATAAATTGATGACGATGATGAAAATACATTTTATTGACCAATTAGTTCAAATGATAAAAGCAATTTTTTTTTAAAATATTCAAATCATTCAATTTTAGCAGAATAAAAGAAGCCTAAGGTATTGTTCATTTCATGGAAAATAACTCTCAAGAAAAAATTTTGATTTTTCTATGTTCAATTCATAGAAAATAAATAAATCAGGGAAAATAGTTCCATCCATTAAAAAAAGGGTTAATACCACTAAAAACCCCAAACTGGTACGTTTGTGACAATTTACTCCAAACTATTTTTTTAATCACGAAAAACCTCAAACTGGTACACATGTGACAAATTGACCCCAAACTATTTTTTTTTCCACGAAAAACCCCAAACTGGTACACCTGTGACAAATTTACCCTAGACTATTTTTTTTACCATAAAAAACGCCAAACTGGTACATTTGTGACAAATTTACCCCAAACTAATTTTTTTACCACGAAAAATCCCAAATTATTATACCAATGACAAATTTACCCTTTATTAAATTGGATCGGTACCATGAAAAACCCTAAATTGATAAATCTGTGATAAACGGAGAGTAAAAATCCTAAACCGGTATATCCGTAAAGTGCCACATGCCATCCAACTAAGTAATTTAACATTAAATTTAACGAAAATTAACGGAGGATAAATTTGTCACAAATATATCAGTTTGGGGTAAATTTGTCACGGGTGTACCAGTTTGGGGTTTTTCGTGGTTAAAAAAATAGTTTGGGGTAAATTTGTCACATGTGTACCAGTTTAGGGTTTTTCGTGATTAAAAAAATAGTTTGGGGTAAATTTGTCACAAGCATACCAGTTTAGGGTTTTTCGTGATATTAACCCTTAAAAAAAACACCTTTAAAAGTGAGGAAAATGATTTTCTCTTTTTGAAAAAAAAAAAAACCATTTCCCTTCATGTTTCTTCTCTCCACTCATTCACGTTCCTTTTCTTTATAATTACTTTTAAAATAATTGTGAAATTTTCAATAATTTATTTTTATTTTTAATTTTTTTTTGTCTTTGTTCTTGGCCGACCGACGGCGGGCGCTTGAAGCAGGTAAGCCTCAAGCGAGACCGAGCCTTGCCTGCTTGTGCCATGGCTCAATCTCACCTGCTGCAAGTTGAAGAAGGGAAAAGAAAAAAAATAAAACATAAAACATAAAAATTCGAATTAAAAAAAAAGGAAACAAAATTAGAAAAAAAATCAGAAGGAGTGCACGGAAGAACGATTTTCCATACCGAACAGCAGAAAATATTTTTTTAGTTTATTTTTATGTTTCAGCCAAGCACCGGAAAATATTATCATTTTCCTGGAAAATTATTTCCTTGAATATATTTTTTAAAAACTTGTCATTTTTCCTGAAATGTATGGAGCCTAAATTATTATTTATTTTTCTCGTAACCTACGATTGGGAATAGCAAGTTAGAAAGTTCGATGACGAGGGTAGGGGGATCAACGTGTGGCGTAATCTAGTTATCTGCGACGCCAGTAAAATGTTGGTTGGGGGGCAACTAACTTTCTTGTTTCCCCACCTTTGCCCCGTATTTATCATAGGAAATGTCCGAAAAAGCAACATTTATAGAACAGGGGGTCCTAACACAGTCGCCACTGCGAGTGTGACATTTCGGTGTCTGAAGAAGAAAAAGAAAGGAAGGAGAAAACAATGACCCGGAATGCTGCAGCAACCGGAGGAAGAAGACATAGTCCATCCGCCGAGAGAGGTTGCGGCATGAGCGGTGCCGTGATGCTCTGGTCGTGCGTCCTTCTGCTGGTGACCTTCTCCGGCGTTGCCGCCGCCTCGTTCAATGTCGTCAAGAACTTGCCGGGCTACGATGGCGAACTCCCCTTCTATCTCGAAACCGGGTGAGTGTCTCTCTCTCTCTGTACTTTTCGATCATGCGCAAGGTGTTTTGCCCGTGGCTTTGGCTCCGGAAGAAACGAGCAAAATAGTCTGTTTTCCTTTTCTTTTCTTTTTTGGATATGTGAACTAGAAGTCCTAAAACCTGTAGTGAAAATGCAATTGAGTCCTAAAAATTACAAAATGTGCAAGCGGGCCCTAAAACGTGTCAAATTAGTACAATAGAATCATTCCGTTAAGACCTTCAACTTATCAAAAGGAAAATATTGATGTGGCATTTTAAAATTAATTTCTCTCTCCTATGTGGCATTTTTTATTTTCTTTTTTCAAATCTTATTAAATTAATTAAAAAATAAAAAAAGGCTAATATCTTAAAAAAAAAAAAAAGGAAGAGCAGCTCGGCAAAGCTTAGGTCGCTGCCGCCGCCGCCGCCCATCGTTGGAGAAGCCGGCGGGGGTCCTTGGCCCTAGCCAAGGGTGGCCGGTCGTCGCTAGCCCTGATGAGGTAGGCCTCAGGTGAGGGCCGGCGAGCCTTGCTTACTCGGCTTGCCCAGATCTGGATTGAGGAAACCTTTATTGATTTTTTTGTTTCTCGTTGTATTTTGTTAACGAGTGTCCAAACACATAACCGAGAGAACTTTGCGGTTCCAATGCTATCGACCCATTCTTCATTCTTGAGCTAAGCTCGATCGATGCTTTAGAAATCGAAATATCCCAACTTCGGCGTACTTAACAAGTGCCTCGATAAGACCCGGACTTCCACATATTTGAAAAGTACACGCAATATGGTCGCACAAAGCACGGTGCTAAAGACTACATCGAATGCCACCAAGTCAATGTCATTTTTTGGTCGCTCCATAAAAGTTCTTTTTTTGCATTCTTTTCGGAATTCTCTGGCAGTGCACACTGAAGACTGTTCATTTGATTTTTTTTTTTCTCTTTTTTCGGGTGTCGTGTGAAGATACATAGGCGTAGGAGCATCGAACGAATCGCAGCTGTTTTACTACTTCGTGGAGTCGCAGAGGTCGCCGTCCGAGGACCCACTGATGCTCTGGCTCACCGGAGGGCCCGGTTGCTCCGTCCTCTCCGCTTTCCTCTACGAAGGCGGTAATCACCGATCGCCCTGGTCTTGCTCTTCTAGTTAGCAGCTTTAAAGATGTCTTAAAGGTCTTACCGTATAGTTTACATGGATCGGATGGCGATGTTATAAAGATCGGATTGCGCGTTTGACAAGCCCGAACCGCAATGTATCCACCCTGTTTCCACGATCCGTAGGATCTTGTCACTATCTCTTCCTAGATAAATTTGGGGGCCATAGGACAGGTTTACTTCGGCCATGCCCACGGTTGGTGGGTCACGAGCATGGACATCGCTCACATGCAAACTTAACGGGAGATGTCCATTGTTACGAGCCACCGATCGGAGTACCGGTTTGAAGAAACCGTAGCCCAGGAATAGTTAATGAACACTCTATTAAACTTGATTAATGGGTGGACGGGGCCTAAATGTCCCCTTATTTGGGCTGGCCAATGGTTTAAAACAAATAAGTTCTATTACTAAAATTGTCGGGTCGGGCGGGCCCAATTAGGTGCCCCGGATCCGAAGAAGGAAATTGCTTGCCCAGATCCGCCCGATTCATATGCTTCGGGCGGTGTTGGCTCGAGCGTGTCCCGAGCGTCACGAGGAGTGTAACCTTAGTCCATTCTGCATAGGATTTATTTCGGGAAACAAAACTATAGTCCTTTCAAATGATAACTTGATTGAGCAGGTCCGCTGGCCTTCACTTATGTGGGCTACAATGGGAGCTTACCATCGCTGCATCTGAACCCATACGCATGGACACAGGTTCCTGATCTTCTTCTTCTTCTTTTTCCTCCCTAACGATTCTCGTTAAGCTCTTCCAGGATTTATTTCGTTCGGACATTGCTCGGAAATTTTTTCGTTCTGTTCTTATGCGGCGAGATCGATTCCTGCAGGGCCTCAACATGATATTCGTCGATGCGCCGATAGGGACTGGGTTCTCTTACTCCACAACCGCTGAAAACTACTACACAGACGACTTTAAATCTACGAATGAGACCTATGAATTCCTGCAAAAGGTACGTGTGCGTCGGGACTGCTGAATGAAACAATTCCAATGTCGTTTAGTCGCCAAAAGCGTTTAAAATCCTAAGCATGAATCGAACTGTGACGGGTCGGGCGACTAGGGAGAAGGCCGGCCTGAAACGATACCAGCTCCGCAACTGACGTGCTTTGATTGTTGTTCTTGCTGTTCTCAACTCTTGTGCAGTGGTTGCTCAGCCATCCTCAGTTTATTGAGAACGTGCTCTACATCGGCGGGGACTCGTACTCCGGCATACCTGTTCCGATCATCGG
>JAGVVM010015815.1:25000-26514 GCA_019149425.1 Psidium friedrichsthalianum | reverse complement strand
CCGTAACGGATGTCGGCTCAATCCGAAGGAAATTATGCGGAAGCTTTACAGAATTATTATGAAGCTATGCGACTAGAAATTGATCCCTATGATCGAAGCTATATACTCTATAACATAGGCCTTATCCACACAAGTAACGGAGAACATACGAAAGCTTTGGAATATTATTTTCGGGCACTCGAACGAAACCCGTTTTTACCACAAGCTTTTAATAATATGGCTGTGATCTGTCATTACGTGCGACTATCTCCACTATAGAAAGAAAAAAGGAAAGAGAAAAGAGCGAATCCGCTAGTAAATACTAGAAAAAATTACTAGAAAAAATAGGCTTTCTACATATGCATCGTCCAAAAAACGATTTTTATCAGCTGTAGCAAAGAAAGGAACTTCATAGAAGTCAAAATATGAAGAAATAGATATGCCTAGATACTTTATTCTATGGATAAAGGATCTAATTGATCGAGAAAGCACCGTAAAGATCAATTAGTAAGGTTTTGGGCCGATACAATAAGAACTGCTTACTTACTTATGTCATGATAGAAGATAAAAGTTAGGAATCCATTTATGTAATAAAGTCGATCCCCTAAGGTATTGAGCAGCGGTGTAGCATCAGATCCCAAAGATAGTAAGTCTTTTCTTTATTATGAAAAAAGACTTTTTCGAAGATTCTATATCAATTTCTCTATGAAACCGAGATAGTTACCTTTGAGAAAATTCTAGCAATAGTGGAATTGCCTATGCTTTATTCTTCTGAAGGTGGGAGAAAAGATAAAACTAAAAAAAAACGGATTCCTTTTTTTAATAAAAATTAAAGTTTGAAACTCATGGAATTAATCTCTTTTGCTTTTGGTTAACCTGATAAAAAAAATGGGACACCACAAGAATTGAACGATGAGCCGTATGAGGTAGGAAACTCTCAAGTACGGTTCTAAGGGAAGGAATTGACCCACCTATTCCGACCGGGGAGAACAGGCCATTCGACAGGGAGATTCTGAAATTGCGGAGGCTTGGTTCGATCAAGCCGCGGAGTATTGGAAACAAGCTATAGCTCTCACTCCTGGTAATTATATTGAAGCGCAGAATTGGTTGAAGATCACGAGGCGTTTCGAATAAGAGCATTCTTTTTTTTATTATTTTCTAATTCGATTTTTTTTATATTGAATTGTTTGTTAGCTTCATCAGTCAAATAAAAAGGATCATTTATCTGGTAAAAACAATCAAAGAATTTCATTATATCCTTTCTAAGATCATTTTCTATTTCGTTTGGTATTTCGCGGGTATAAACGATACGCAGATAAAGTAGAGAATATATATTTCTATATTTCTTTTTCTGCTAACTTCCGAATAACTAAATATGGATACTGGAATATTTCCTTAGTCATGAAATGACCAATACCTGTTCATGCAATTTGAAATAGAATATAGAATACTAATTAATATAAATAATTAATATATACGTGTTCTCTGTAATGTAAGACATAAAGTAGCGACGTCTAGAAACTTTGAATTGAGAT
>JAGVVM010015815.1:7500-12500 GCA_019149425.1 Psidium friedrichsthalianum | reverse complement strand
CGGATCTATTATGACATAGCCATGAGGCGCGCAACGGACCTTTTTCATCTTCTACAACCTTTTCCGGGCTTTGAATTGATGCAAAAACCATTTTTTGTGCAACCTAGTATATTTATTAATATCTCAATTCAAAGTTTCTAGACGTCGCTACTTTATGTCTTACATTACAGAGAACACGTATATATTAATTATTTATATTAATTAGTATTCTATATTCTATTTCAAATTGCATGAACAGGTATTGGTCATTTCATGACTAAGGAAATATTCCAGTATCCATATTTAGTTATTCGGAAGTTAGCAGAAAAAGAAATATAGAAATATATATTCTCTACTTTATCTGCGTATCGTTTATACCCGCGAAATACCAAACGAAATAGAAAATGATCTTAGAAAGGATATAATGAAATTCTTTGATTGTTTTTACCAGATAAATGATCCTTTTTATTTGACTGATGAAGCTAACAAACAATTCAATATAAAAAAAATCGAATTAGAAAATAATAAAAAAAAGAATGCTCTTATTCGAAACGCCTCGTGATCTTCAACCAATTCTGCGCTTCAATATAATTACCAGGAGTGAGAGCTATAGCTTGTTTCCAATACTCCGCGGCTTGATCGAACCAAGCCTCCGCAATTTCAGAATCTCCCTGTCGAATGGCCTGTTCTCCCCGGTCGGAATAGGTGGGTCAATTCCTTCCCTTAGAACCGTACTTGAGAGTTTCCTACCTCATACGGCTCATCGTTCAATTCTTGTGGTGTCCCATTTTTTTTATCAGGTTAACCAAAAGCAAAAGAGATTAATTCCATGAGTTTCAAACTTTAATTTTTATTAAAAAAAAGGAATCCGTTTTTTTTTAGTTTTATCTTTTCTCCCACCTTCAGAAGAATAAAGCATAGGCAATTCCACTATTGCTAGAATTTTCTCAAAGGTAACTATCTCGGTTTCATAGAGAAATTGATATAGAATCTTCGAAAAAGTCTTTTTTCATAATAAAGAAAAGACTTACTATCTTTGGGATCTGATGCTACACCGCTGCTCAATACCTTAGGGGATCGACTTTATTACATAAATGGATTCCTAACTTTTATCTTCTATCATGACATAAGTAAGTAAGCAGTTCTTATTGTATCGGCCCAAAACCTTACTAATTGATCTTTACGGTGCTTTCTCGATCAATTAGATCCTTTATCCATAGAATAAAGTATCTAGGCATATCTATTTCTTCATATTTTGACTTCTATGAAGTTCCTTTCTTTGCTACAGCTGATAAAAATCGTTTTTTGGACGATGCATATGTAGAAAGCCTATTTTTTCTAGTAATTTTTTCTAGTATTTACTAGCGGATTCGCTCTTTTCTCTTTCCTTTTTTCTTTCTATAGTGGAGATAGTCGCACGTAATGACAGATCACAGCCATATTATTAAAAGCTTGTGGTAAAAACGGGTTTCGTTCGAGTGCCCGAAAATAATATTCCAAAGCTTTCGTATGTTCTCCGTTACTTGTGTGGATAAGGCCTATGTTATAGAGTATATAGCTTCGATCATAGGGATCAATTTCTAGTCGCATAGCTTCATAATAATTCTGTAAAGCTTCCGCATAATTTCCTTCGGATTGAGCCGACATCCGTTACGGTCGTTGTTCGATTCAAAGAATCTCCGTTCCAGAACCGTACGGAGATTTTCACCTCATACGGCTCCTCCCTTATGTGCATAATGAGAATAATCCATGGAATCAAAAAGATTGAAATATTCTCATTATTGACTGAGCGGGGCTAGTGTTTTTACAAGAAATCTCTAGCCAACCTTCCTGCAAAAGATCTTTTTTAACATCAAATGGGTTGATACTAGATAAAAAAATGGTAACTTCAACAATTTCTTTGTCCCACGCCCCTTAAATTCAGGAATTCGTCACTTCAACAGTCTTCGATGGTTATACGGGTATCCAAAATACAAACGAGATGGATGTTTGTGGCCCAACCATTCTTCTTAGTTCGGTCTCGATAAGGGAGGAGTATAATTTATAACATAACAAAGTTTTCGTGTTGTTGATTTCTAGGCGTAGTGCTTCTTTTCCTATGCCGCCTATTGGTACTAATGAATTAGGGTTGACCCCACAATACATAACCCGTAGGTGTAACCTCTCGCTCAATACTCGAATCGACAATTGAAGCATCCGAGGCGCATTAATCGGGGATACACGACAGAAGGAATTGTTTTTTTTTTTAGCAGAGAACTTCACCCCTACAAAAAGCGCGAGAATAGTAAATGTGTTTTTGTAATAACCTTTTTTTTACTTTCTATGCCCGATATCCATTGTTTTCTTTACTTCTATAGACGAAAAAGCATTAAAATAAAAGTACCGCTATTTTTGTCAGGTTACTTAGAAGAAAGACACATGATTCGGGATAGAAAGAAAAAAAGGTTATTGCAAAAAAAAAATCTACGCTTTTTGAAGGTGAAGGTTTGTAAAAAAAAAACAATTCTTCTGTCGTGTATCCCCGATAATGCGCAGCTCGGATGCTTCAATTGGTCGATCAGAGTATTGAGCGAGAGGTTACACCTACGGGTTATGTATTGTGGGGTCAACCCTAATTCATTAGTACCAATAGGCGGCATAGGAAAAGAAGCACTACGCCTAGAAATCAACAACACGAAAACTTTGTTATGTTATAAATTATACTCCTCCCTTATCGAGACCGGAACTAAGAAGAATGGTTGGGCCAACAAACATCCATCTCGTTTGTATTTTGGATACCCGTATAACCATCGAAGACTGTTGAAGTGACGAATTCCTGGAATTTAAGGGGCGTGGGGGACAAAGAAATTGTTGAAGTTACCATTTTTTATCTAGTATCAACCCATTTGATGTTAAAAAAGATCTTTTGCAGGAAGGTTGGCTAGAGATTTCTTGTAAAAACACTAGCCCCGCTCAGTCAATAATGAGAATATTTCAATCTTTTTTGATTCCATGGATTATTCTCATTATGCACATAAGGGAGGAGCCGTATGAGGTGAAAATCTCACGTACGGTTCTGGAACGGAGATTCTTTGAATCGAACAACGACCGTAACGGATGTCGGCTCAATCCGAAGGAAATTATGCGGAAGCTTTACAGAATTATTATGAAGCTATGCGACTAGAAATTGATCCCTATGATCGAAGCTATATACTCTATAACATAGGCCTTATCCACACAAGTAACGGAGAACATACGAAAGCTTTGGAATATTATTTTCGGGCACTCGAACGAAACCCGTTTTTACCACAAGCTTTTAATAATATGGCTGTGATCTGTCATTACGTGCGACTATCTCCACTATAGAAAGAAAAAAGGAAAGAGAAAAGAGCGAATCCGCTAGTAAATACTAGAAAAAATTACTAGAAAAAATAGGCTTTCTACATATGCATCGTCCAAAAAACGATTTTTATCAGCTGTAGCAAAGAAAGGAACTTCATAGAAGTCAAAATATGAAGAAATAGATATGCCTAGATACTTTATTCTATGGATAAAGGATCTAATTGATCGAGAAAGCACCGTAAAGATCAATTAGTAAGGTTTTGGGCCGATACAATAAGAACTGCTTACTTACTTATGTCATGATAGAAGATAAAAGTTAGGAATCCATTTATGTAATAAAGTCGATCCCCTAAGGTATTGAGCAGCGGTGTAGCATCAGATCCCAAAGATAGTAAGTCTTTTCTTTATTATGAAAAAAGACTTTTTCGAAGATTCTATATCAATTTCTCTATGAAACCGAGATAGTTACCTTTGAGAAAATTCTAGCAATAGTGGAATTGCCTATGCTTTATTCTTCTGAAGGTGGGAGAAAAGATAAAAAAAAAAAAAACGGATTCCTTTTTGTTAATAAAAATTAAAGTTTGAAACTCATGGAATTAATCTCTTTTGCTTTTGGTTAACCTGATAAAAAAAATGGGACACCACAAGAATTGAACGATGAGCCGTATGAGGTAGGAAACTCTCAAGTACGGTTCTAAGGGAAGGAATTGACCCACCTATTCCGACCGGGGAGAACAGGCCATTCGACAGGGAGATTCTGAAATTGCGGAGGCTTGGTTCGATCAAGCCGCGGAGTATTGGAAACAAGCTATAGCTCTCACTCCTGGTAATTATATTGAAGCGCAGAATTGGTTGAAGATCACGAGGCGTTTCGAATAAGAGCATTCTTTTTTTTATTATTTTCTAATTCGATTTTTTTTATATTGAATTGTTTGTTAGCTTCATCAGTCAAATAAAAAGGATCATTTATCTGGTAAAAACAATCAAAGAATTTCATTATATCCTTTCTAAGATCATTTTCTATTTCGTTTGGTATTTCGCGGGTATAAACGATACGCAGATAAAGTAGAGAATATATATTTCTATATTTCTTTTTCTGCTAACTTCCGAATAACTAAATATGGATACTGGAATATTTCCTTAGTCATGAAATGACCAATACCTGTTCATGCAATTTGAAATAGAATATAGAATACTAATTAATATAAATAATTAATATATACGTGTTCTCTGTAATGTAAGACATAAAGTAGCGACGTCTAGAAACTTTGAATTGAGATATTAATAAATATACTAGGTTGCACAAAAAATGGTTTTTGCATCAATTCAAAGCCCGGAAAAGGTTGTAGAAGATGAAAAAGGTCCGTTGCGCGCCTCATGGCTATGTCATAATAGATCCGAACACTTGCCTCGGATCGACTTCCAGATCATAATTGCTCTAGTGAATAACTAAATAAAATAGATGGGAGATAGAAGAAAGAAAAAGAAACTAATTATAAACATCTCCCATAGGTTCACTAATTACTTAACTATTGGCAGGTTTCTTTGTATGTGTTGTCCGGAAAGAGGAGGACTCAATGATTATTCGTTCGCCGGAACCAGAAGTCAAAATTTTGGTAGATAGGGATCCCATAAAAACTTCTTTCGAGGAATGGGCCAAACCGGGTCATTTCTCAAGAACAATAGCTAAGGGCCCTGAT
>JAGVVM010015815.1:0-2500 GCA_019149425.1 Psidium friedrichsthalianum | reverse complement strand
GGTTAAAATCCCGTCTCAAACTAGCTACACACATTGCGTGTATGCTGTAAATAAAAAATGGTATGTTTTGGCTCCGTAAATATTAACTAGGAATTAAATTTAATTATCAAAGTTTTCTTATTCCACCTTTCTCCCTTCGTCCATTGGGGGGGATAGAACCATTGCACTATACTATCACAGTTCAATTATATGTCGATCAATACCATGTAAGGCATGACTTAGAAACTGGGCGGTATTAGCGGGAATCGAACACCGCGTCTCTCCTTGGCATAAGAGAAATTTACCATTCGACTAATCCCGCATTTTTTTTTCTTCGTTCTTGATACGAGGTAATGTCTGGATAAATATTTATCAGCTAGGCCAGACAGATTACTCTGTTCAGGGCCGATTCCAACGTCAATTTTAAAATTAATATACCCTGAATTAATTAAATTTTCTTTTTTAATAAGAATTATTTTCTTTTTACTTTTTTAATAATTAATATTTCTTTTTTATTGAATTATTTTATTCATCAGTATATTTTCAATTTCTTAATTTATTAAATTCTTTTTTTTTCATTCGATACCCTTATTTGTATGTGAATTCATATTATTAAATATTTTTTTACTATTTGTATTTTTGAAAGAAAATTATGAAAGGCCACAAACAGTAAGGTCAGCATGGAAACACCGAACACAATGTTTGTTGTTTTTTGGTGAGGTGATAGTGTATTTGTTTGGGTATTCTGGTTAGCGTGGTGGAAATTCTGTTATTTTTTTCTTTCACGTCTTGTCCTATCTTCCCTATTGTCCTAAGATGTTTTTTTTTGTAGTGCCCCTTTCTTTGTTCCCATCCCCTTATTCCAAGTTCTTTGCCCCGTTTATATTGCTTATCCTTGATCCAAATTTATATCTTCCGTATTTTGGCGACAAAAGTTCTTTTAGTTTTGTTTTTTTTGGTAGTTTCTAAATTGTTTTTTTTTTTCTTTCTTTTTTGTCTATTGGGTTTTTTCTATATTTAATGTGAATAAATTATTTATATATTTAAGATGTTAGTGGATTTAAATAATGATACAATAATATTATTTTTAATAAAAAAGATTGGCTTTTTGGTACACTTTAATCCATACTAGTCAAGTTATAGTTGTATCTTGTCGACAGCAAAATCAATCGGAAGTAGTGCTAAAATGTTCTGACACGTGCATACACACTTTACATAGAGGCATGACCAAATGTGTGTATTTCTTGCATAGAAGGGATAGAATCTTCAATTGGATCTATCTAACTGGCTACATAACTCAACTACCAAGCTGTGGTTAAATATATTGCACATAAAAATGTGTGAACATCCAAAAAGATACATAATGAAAGATTGGCCCAAAAAAAATCTAAAAGATATGTTTTATCCACACATTCGTAATACCATCATCCACATACATACCGGTCACAGCATAACGTTGGGAAAGCTCCAAGGCTGGAGAGTACTCGGAGACACGAACGCAAAAATCCAGACCCGGAATAGGAGAACTGACGAGTGGGTTCCCATGTGTAGCTCAAACCGCCACTTAGCGCTGGGGTTGGTCGAATAATGATAGAAGTAATAAATACTTAGTGAATCTGGACACGAAAGGATCACTGAGTTAGGTTTTCATGACCCTCTGAACTATATAGCGTATGACCTTTAGTTCACTTGACTATCATAATAACAGGGTAATTTCAAGTTAGTGTGGTGACTAGTGAAAATAAATTGATTAACCTACATCATACAGACTCTAATAAAGTCTATACGAAAATCGTAACTTGGTTGAATGTAATTAATGTTGCATAATTGATTTTTAATTTTGGATTGTGACACGTAATCAATTAATTGGCAAATCATGTCATTAGACACACTAAATTAAAATAGTGAGAGAATATATTTATATCTTCACACGAAATGAGATCAATGATGTTAGCACTTAGTTACACTAATATTTACTAATATATCCAATTTCAGTACCCATTCATGCAATTGACTACAAGTTGGAAACCTTGAGGTCTTATATATAAATAGTTGACCAAAAAGGCTGATAATTATATATTTTTAGTGTAGTTTTTTTTGTTAATGTAATTTGAAATAATGTCTCATGTAATGTATGTTTTATTTCTAAGAATGGGTGTAAATATAATATCACACATTATCTAATGAGCGTCGTACAATAGTAAGGTACTGATATATCTAATATTGGCCAACATAAAGTCTAAAGGACTAAATGATTGACTATTCTAATAGCAAATATCATAGTTTATTTAGATAATTTTAGTACGATGCAAGTTGTAATGTTAATGAGTGCAGATTTCAGAAGATGAACCCTAGTCACACAATCAGTTGCAGAATATGACATGCAGGGTCGCCTTTCGATCTACCAATGCGAGCCGCCCGCAAAATCAGATCATATACGTACACCCTAAACCAACATAAAACTGAATGTAACTCCACCAACCGCATGCAACTCAGTCTCCTCTCATCCTCACATATGCTC
>JAGVVM010015813.1:0-15858 GCA_019149425.1 Psidium friedrichsthalianum | reverse complement strand
TTCAGTTCATTTGTTTTCGGGTTCAACCTGCCAACCCCTAGAGATGTTTATTTGCAGTACCCGAAGCAAGAAGTCACTCAGCCCATCCAAAACAAAGGAAACTTGCTCAAACAGACCGGTTCGGGTGTGGTTTTGGGCTCTAGATATTTTTCTTAACACCCATTTTACAAGTTAACATAATACTACTAAATAGACTTGAGCCTCATGATCTGGAACTCAGATCCTGTGCCAGGAAGAGCACTCTTAGTATAAGAACATGTTATACCAATTAAAAGTTTACTAAGGGAATCCGGCACCTCAGTTCATAAAAATTTGCATACTTAGTTGTTCCGACATAGCCACTGTACAATCAACTACACAGCATTAATCACTCAAGCACCACTTTGGCAAGTTGCAAAACACTATAACTCCAAAAGTCACAATAACTATGATATCCATAATTTTCATTCAACCTCATCAGAATACGAAACTGTGTAAGGCAATATACCAGAGAGCTTTGACATATGCACACAAGGATTTTTTCTTTTTGAAGACCATTCAACATGAAAAGAAATTTGTACACTCCAGATAGAGTAGGAATTAATTGCACCCATGTCGCAAGAGTAAATTCAGGCCAACTACCTTCTCGAAGGATCCGTTATACATCAAACGGAAAGGGGACGATACAGAGACGCAAGATTATCACGAGCATTTTCTGCAGTAGATGTTGAACCTTGATCTGGTTCCCACACCCCAGGGCGTTTCAGTTCCTCATCAAAGTTCCTAAATGCAATTAGTGAACTTGACTCATGTGACCCCATCCCCAATCCTCTGTATGGTCATCAAATTTTGCCAATAAGTAATATCACAACATAACATTCTTGCAGAACAGCCAATGGCCGCAATAGAGCAACGAAGACAGCAACATTAAGGAGAGTATACATACGGGTATAATACCGCATCATCATAGAGGACCTCTCTCCTAACAGGTAAAGGAGGACGCACTTCATCCCCATCATGCTGTCCAATGTTTTCATTACCATTGTCATTCCTTGATACCCTGAGGAAACACATAGAAGTAAGAAGAACTCAAGAGGCAATACATGATAATTTACAGAAAACGCAGCAAAATACCCGGCATTTTCATCTACCCAAACAGCATTTCCACCATCTACTGGGGAAGGATTGGACTGTCCCCCAATACCACTGCCTTCATTGCCTACATAAAATAGTTGAATGGCTTCCTCAAGCTTCCAACTTGTTGCCTGATGAAATGTAACTCATCAGAATTCGAAAATCTTGTTTTTTCACAGATGAAGTACTGTATACACACCAAAAAAAGGAAATAATAGCAATAAAAGAGCAATTCACTGCTGATACATATATCACCAAACAATTGGAATGCAACTACCATAAGGATAAGCACAGACCTTTTCATATTAAACCCTTTAATTTTACGGAATGGACATGAAATAGCAAGGATATGACCACTGAAACAAACCGGGGGGGGGGGGGGATTGCGCGCAGACAAAATTAAATGGAAGTCTCAGGGCCACTGGTTGGCTACTTAATATCAAAATTTCTTTGCAATACCACCTGAAAGCTTCAGAAAACTTAAGATGCTCATATCTAACATTGGTTATAGACAAGATCTAGCATTCAGAAGACAAGAGACTCCTTCTAATGCAACCAGCCTGCGTGTGCACAAGAACTAACAACAAAACAAAGATTCGACCATCATGATAGCTTCAATCAAAGGGAACTGTACGGCCATATTAAGGGTCTGACTTCTTCCCTAGCTTCATCAATACACAAGGCATTGAAACTGCAAAACCCAAAATAAAGGTTGACTTTTTCCTCGCGAAAACATAAATCGGTGGACAAGCAAAACGCTATCATAACAAGCACCAAACACCTCGGTAAATCAACTACAGATCAAGCGTTCATATCCCTTATAATCCCTATAACCAGTGACAAGTAATCAATCATCCTACCGACTGTCCCAACTGAAAACCAAGACAAGAAACCAAACGAAACTTCCCCTACATCTTTCCATGTGCATCAAGCGAGGTCAGAGGCCATGCCCACACCAGTAGCTCAGCTATTTTACATTGTAACGTCTCTGCGAATCAATGCATGTGAGAAGCGAGTGTACACAAGAGGGACAGACAGTTGGGAACCTGCAAGAACTGGCGAGCGGTATCGGCGGTTTGACCGACGGCGATCTCCAAGAAGGAAGAGATCATGGTCTGCTCATCGGCCGGTGACAGCACGCTCTCCATCTTCCCCCCCTCTCCTTCGCCGTCACTGAGCGACGAAACCCTAGATTGCCCTTCGATCACGACACGACAAGAAGGCGATCCTTCGGAGACGAGCTCTAATTAGAGAGGGAAGACCAGCTGAATCTGAGCTTCCATGCCTAGCGAACGGCGCTGAGAGGAAGGGAGCGAAGGGACTCTCAGCAGTCGCCGTACCAGAGCCGCGCGTGCAGCGTCTTCGGATTTCCCGTTTACCCTTTCGACGAGCGTAACGGTGGATTGACCTTTTTGTCCTTATGACCGAGATCGGCTCCTAAATGGTAATTCCCGCCTGGCGCGAGTGGCAATCTTTGCAATTTGATTCGATAAGTGAGGGTGTTATGGGCACACACTGATAGGGGACGGAAATTAAAAACGATGAGAATTTTGTGGGGGGGAAAACAAAATTAGAATTTGAAGTTTTCGTTCAAAAATATCACAAAATACGCATTGAAAATTAAAATATCTGTCAACATAATCTTCAGGAATCTAATTATCAGGATACAAATCATGTTAAAACATTGCAATGAGCTGTGCAGTCCTGACAAGATTGATTAGGCACAGTCCATTAGGACCAGGTCGTGCTACACTTTGAATTTGGGTAGTTATAGGCTTATAGCTGCGCAATTCTGATTATGTTTAGAGACAATTAGGTACGATAATTTTGACAACTTCACATTTTAATTAGTACAAAAAATGAACTACATTTTTACGACGCAAACCCGTGTTTTGGGCAATTATCAAGTGAAAAAAACAAAGCAGACAGACATACAAATTGTAATTGAAATTTCGAGATGCTCGAACCGCGAACTAAAGTTCACATATAGAAGAAGAAAGTTGTTGTGTAGTTCAAGTTTTACTTACGTATTGCATTTTTATATTTCGGATACCCCTTTATATTTGAATTAACTAGTGCAAATCCTTATTTAGAAATAAAAACTGTACCGTTCATGCTTTTTGTGGTGATCTTTATATAATATTCTTAGTCTATCATATGAAATGTTTCATTTCCTGAATTCAGAAAAATATGAAGAGAATACCTTAATTACTGTTAATTAATCTTGTTTAGTAGAAGAACAGTACGCGACGAGTCAAAGAAATAAATTCCACGCCGGCTTGGGATTTGGTGCGGACGTCGGAATCAGGCTTGGAAGCTCATTTTGGCTCTCCGAAACCTCAGGTACGGTCTCAGGCTTGGAACAACCTCTCTACTCTCTCTCTCTCTCTCTCTCTCTCTCTCAAATAGCAGAAGCAAACGGGCAGCAACGAAGCTCAACGTTCATCCGCAACTGGGATTTAATCAGACGGGAAATCGAATCTCTTTGATGTCGATGATGACTTTTAAGCTGATCCTGCCGTCGCCTCTCTTCTTCGCAGTCGTCGGAGCTTGGGCTGTTGGCGGAGGGGAGGGTTTAGGGTTTTATCGGGTGAAAGTGAAGTGGGAGAAATGGTGGGTAGGGTTCCGGTGGAATACGATCTCGGAGCGGCGAGTTCCTTCGTTGGAGCCTCTTCGCTCCACGATCTCAATACCGTGGACGACATTGGGGGAGTCAGTCGAGACGCCGTGACTGAGGATAGCTTGGACAACGACGACGATTCCGCTGCCGTTGTGAGCTAATCACCTGTATTGTTGATGCCTGTGTTCTGACTGATTTTGGAGACGAGTGTGAGAATTTTCCTTCTTTTTTTCTTTTCGGTAAATGAATTCATTGTGCATGCAGGAATGTATACATGATTCGTACCGGGCTTCTTTGCCAATTCATGGCGTTGGAGCTGAAGAAGACCGCTCAAGCCTCGAGGACGTTGGTCCGTCGAGGAGTTCCTACGACGTCTTGACCATCGATGGTGATTTGTTTGTCTATCTGTGTTGCGATCAGTTTTGTGTTGCAGTTAGGGAGGATTTAGACGTTGCTTTCTATTATCATCGGAGTCTGGTGGAGTATATTTTTTTGGCCTGAGCTCATCGTTGGTTGATTGTTGAACTAGATGTTTCACCTATTGAATCCTCGAGGGCAAGATTTCTGCAAATTATTGTGGATCATTTCATTAGTGATCATGTGGTTGAAGTATCGGAACCTGAGCCTGACTACTCTGCTCAATCTGGGCAAGGCCAGCTGAACAAAAGAAAGTCAAGAGAAGTCCAACTTGAGGGTGACCCAAGAGTTGCATTGCCTCTGATGTATGTGGCGAATATGTACGAGACTTTAGTTGGCGACGTGAATTTAAGGCTTACTTCATTGAATGGTATCCGGGAGAAGACTATTGGAGTAGCTCTTGAAGCGGCTGGTGGTTTATACAGGAGGCTGGCCAAAAAATTTCCTAAAAAAGGTATCATCTTTTTCATCCAATGATAATGGTTTTGATTTCATCTGCAGAGGATTATTTAATGGCTGTTCCTTGGAAATATTTGGCTGAAGTCTGTATTTGTGAATAATTGTGCAGTGAGACAGTCTTTCTCGTTTTGTTTTCCAATGGTAGAATGGCATGCTATTCACTTACCAGTCATTACTAGGGGTGTAACCAACCTGAGTCAGGCTACACAGTGCCCAGCTTGAGCCCAACTTGATTTGTATGCCCAGTGGTGGAATCTTTACTTGAGCTTAATCGAGTATTGTATGCCCGAGCCTAACTTGGCAAGGAAGTTGAAATGCTTGAGCTTGTCTCTGTCCTAGCCAATTTTACGAATGAAATTCAAGTTTTGTAAGATCAACCATGGCAAATTACCTACAATTAAATTTGCAACAAATAGAATATGTATAAAAAATTTTTTGAAGATGCTAGATGACCTATAAGGGTGCGCCTGTGGCCCTAAGAATCTTGATTCCACAGAAAACTTTGGTTTTAAAAGGGGAAAAGCTTTCTAATGAGATAAAGGGCCTAGCCCTAATCATTATAAGGCACCAATGGACAATAAACGGACAAGAAAGTGAAGGTCTATGTGTTTTGTTTCAATGAATAAGAGAGCCAATTAGCACATGAACTAATCCCTTCTTTCATCTTCAACAATCTGTCAAAACAGGGTAGAGGCTGGTCTCTCTTATTGTAATTAGCATGTGAACTAATCGTTTCTTTTATCTTCAACAATCTGTCAAAACAGGGTAGGGGCTGGTCTCTCTTATTGTAGTTAGCACATTAACCAATCCCTTCTTTCATCTTCAACAATCTGTTAAAACAGGGTAGAGACTGGTCATATATGAGAGACGGACAGACAGACAAAGTGTCAAACAATAAAGGGGTAAGCTGGTCAGGCCAGTTCAGGGAGGTCCTGATTAGTCATTTGCACAGGACATGGGAAAAATATATTAGAAAAATTAATTACTGTTGTGTGCTGATTGAGTCAAGTAACCAGACATGATAAGCCACTTGAGTTCCTCGAACTTCTTTTGGCTGAAAAGACGGAGTCAACTTCAGGATACACTAGTCGAGCTTAGAATAGCTCACGGATGACTTGACTTTCCCTAGTTATTTTAGTGTTGCGAAAGAAGATGCCTAATCGCTGATAATCACCTTTGTTTGTGTGTTAGCACCTCACCCATGTACAAAAGCCATCTTGTTTGTACAGTCAAATCTTAGTTGTTATTGCTTTCATGATGGACAGGTCCCTGCACATTTAGGAGAAGAGAGTTGGCTACTTCTGTTGAAACACGAATGAGATTTCCTGAATTAGTGATACAGGAAGAGAAGCGGGTTCGCTTTGTAGTAGTTAATGGTCTGGACATTGTCGAGAAACCAGATAGTATGTCAATTGCCGATGCTGAATGGTAAGCTACATCCTTATTGACCTTACTAGTATAATATAAGAGTTTTTCATTCCATTATAGTCTTCTATTTCTATGTAGATGTTTCAATGCACGGAGCTAGCTCTGCTTTGTTGATAGCCTTCTTCTTGTCCTTTGTCCAGATTATTCCAAGTTTTCTGCCTCTCTTATGTAAGGGAACTAGTCAATAAACCTGGGAATCAAACTTAATATTTCTACAGAAAATAATTTATTATTAGTATACAACTGATTATATACAGAGGTCTCACTACAATTAGAATAATAGAAACTTCACATAGTATCGTCTCACATATGCATACTTCTCTGATAGTTTTTATGATCAAATCTATAAGTTAAGCATTAAAAATTGATTAGTTATGATGTTTATGCTCGAACGATAGCAAGTTTTGTTAAAATGTTCATCTGAATTTTACGCTTCATTTGTTTCATGGAAAATGATCATTTGGAAAATATTTTCCTAAAAATGATTGCTTGTATCGGTTACAAAGATGAATAAATAAAAGATATTTTCGTCGTCCACAAAATTATTTAGGAATAAATTGTTATTAATTGACTAATTTTTTTAAGCGATACAATTGATCATTTTTAGAAAAATATTTTTCAGATCGTTCGCTTTCTGCGAAACAAACGGAGCACTAGTGCTGTAAACCTTTTCTGAAAATATGCAACTTATGAACTTGGAGTGTTGGACTTTCAGTCTTAGCCATTTTGAGGCGTGCCTTTGCATTAAGAAGATGTCCATTGGTTACTATTCTTGTATTGTAACTGGGGATGACCCTGTCTAGTTTGAGTCACAGCCTTACTAAAACATGCCCTTACAATTAATGATACTGACATTTGAGCAATAAATCAACATATTGACTATGTTCAAAAGGATATTCATGTGTTATTAGAATGAAAATAATTGTGCCAAATAAAAGCTTTATCAAATTTGCATATACTTATATTGCAGAAATAGAAACTCTTCTCTATGCTTGTGCTTTCAATTATATGTAGGCGGATGGCATTTTTAACATTGATTTTTCGCTTCTTTATTCTACCATATAGACTCTTCCTTATGTGAAGCATAATAGTTTAATAGCATGATAACTTCTTGAGCCACTTTCATGCGCTACCAATCATGAATTTCCAAATACATTAGCAGCTTTTCCTTTGATACCCAGAAGTCTTGCTATTTTTGTAATGAACTCAGCTTCTTCTTTTAGTGTTCCAGCACTTCCTTTACAGTCTATTGACATATTTCGCAGTAACTTGTATTGTGCTGCTTATGTTCTTCTCCCTTATCTGCCTTTTTTTTTTTTTTCAGGTTTAAACGACTGACTGGTCGAAATGAAGTCGCTATCTCTCCTCGTGACTATAAGTTCTATTCACCAAGACACAAGTATAGGCGCATTGCGTCCAATTCTGTTTCCACTATTTCTGCTCTGCCTGTAAGCCTTATGACTCACGAAAAGCTCTTTCAGAGAACATGCATTGTACACTCTGATTTGCTCTGCATTCCAGGCAATGATAAGGACCTAACAACATGCCCAGCCTAAAAAATTCTAAGATTAATGACCAGTCTTATTTGATAGCATTACATTGAAATCATGTTTCCTTCTGTCTTTCCTTTCTTTCTTCTTGTCATTGCTGTGCATCTGGGCTTGTATATTTGTGTAGCTGCAGTTGCTCATATGTTTTGTGATTTTTTTTTTTTTTTGCTCTAAATTTTGTTGTTTGATTGGTTTGAAGATTGAGCTACTTTAATTGCTGATCTTCTATTTCAGTCATATCATGGAAGAGATTCTTCAGCCATGTCCCCTGCCGAAGATGGGTATCGCTCCATTGGTGAAGTAAGGTTTTCTCTCTCTCTGCATGTCTGATTGACATTGATTTCAAACACTGTGATTCACTACGGAGCATGCTATCTTCTTCCCTCCCTATCTTTGCTTGGCAACATCTAGTTTAATGTTGGACAATTCAGAATACTGAAGTTTTTTTTTTCTCTCAAGGCGCTTGTGTCAAAGCATTGTATCTGGAAGTTATGACCTATTGATCCCCGTGTAAGTTCTGAGACTAGAGAGGTTCTAGGTTAGACATATCTGCTGTCAGTAAATGTGTGTGTTGTTGGGATTGTTTCCTAGAGCCAATCTTGATATTTTCTTTCGAAGAAATAATTCTGATTCAAAAGCTAGGATGCAACTGGTATCTTATCAAGGTGAGGCTGTGTTACAAATGTTCTCGGAACTTATGTAGTTAAATTGCGTGCAAATGTCTGATTTGCTGCATTTATTTTGTCTATTGCTGCCATACTAGTAAATTTGCTCTCTGGCAGCTGAGTGTGATGTAGAAGCTAATGCTTTCCTGATTATAATTTGTTTTCTGTTTTTGGGAAGTTGATTGATTCTATCGTACTCTGCAGCCACAGAATCAGCAGTCGACTTCGAAGCATGATATGCAACCAATGTCACATCAGTCCCAGTTTCACTCTATTCAGCAGAGCCATCATCAAACAATTCACCAGAGTCAACATGCATCTCATTTTCCTTCCACCCATCATTGTGGCTCATCGTCTAATTTGCCTGATTTAGCCCATTCTCATCATTCATCACCTATATCACAGCATATGGCTTGCTTACAACCTCTCAATGGAGGTCATGTAGGAGGGCGCTTGCACATTATGGTGAGAATTGGGATTTTAATTTTGTATGGTTTTTATAAGGATCCCAAAGTTTTCTCCTTCAGTTTGCTCATCCGCTAGAAGTCTAAGATTAAGGGATTGCAGAGAACTATATTAGTGCACACAATTCATCCAAAAAAAGAAAAAGAAGAAGACGACATAGTATGCACCGTTGTTTCTTGTAGAGATAGATTATAAATTTGTAATTTACAATTATTACTACCCTGTTCCTTCATTTAGAATTTTTTTGGGGGCAAATCTCGTTTGCAGACTGATTCTTGTATGGTAATACTTATGTCTCCTATGTTTTTTTTTTCCCATTTCTTTCGGCTTTCCCACGAAAGAATTTGGTGGGCTACTCTTTAGTTGGTTGACTTATGTTCATGATTTCAACTGTTTGTTTAATATGTTTTGCAAGCAGGCATCTGCCCCTGCAAAATTCTGTGATGAATGTGGGGCCCCATATTTGAGAGAAACCTCGAAATTTTGCTCAGAGTGTGGTGCTAAGAGATTGGGAACATAACATCAACATCATGTCCTCCCTGGCCTTGTAATATTGGTGATTTTTTGAGCTCATTCCTGTTCTTGTTGACATTTTTCTGTTAGATGTACACATTAAATCCATTGAAATCTTAATTCGAAAAGAATTTGACTCATCACACGCATTTGGAATTGTGTTTAGGATATTAGACCAGTTCTGAGCACGAATTATATGTTTATTCTCTGTTCACATTGACATTTTACTTGTTACCTAGGCGCTGGAGAAACTTTGCTGCCTCTCATGTATCCACAAACAAATATGCGGCAGGAGAATTGGATGGGTGATCTGGCTTCGGTCATGGTTGAAGGCTATATATGCAGCAGATATTACGCTATTTGCAATGTGTAGGATAGTGTAGAAAATGGCTTTTGTTGTAGATTGGTGTTATTTTTGTTTGGTTGTTGGGGGGGGGGGGGGGGGCCGGGGGGCAGAGTTTGAATTATCCCGCAAAGTTCGTCCATCTCTGGGTTACAGAAGATTGTTATGAGCTTCTTTGTGAAAACTAGATTGTAGAACAATTAGCGATGTTGTCTCTTCCCCGAGAAGGGAAGAGTAGCTTGTAAATTCGAGTTATAAATGGGAAATCTAGGTGATGGAGTACGTTTTGGAATGCAGATGGTCTTGAGTTCGATGGCAGCAGTACCAATTATGATGCTCAACCTAACTGTCGTGCTAAGGCGAAACCTGCGAAGATCGGACGCGCACAGCAAACCTTACTCACAAATGCCTCTGTTGGCTTGCTTTTCGATCACACCACAAGATGACCGGTGTAAGGATAACAATCAGGAGTAATGAAAACATTCAAGTTATACCTTCCATTATGTTTGGAAAAATGTGGAAATTTGTTTGCGCAACATGCTTTCAACGCTTGTAGCAGCCGCCCGGCCCTTTGAATTGCCTCTTATGCCGCTAACTTAAAACTCGAGGAGGCGTGCATGTGCATCTGGAAAAGTCTCTGAGCTGGTGTTTGTGTGTACTCTGCGGAAACAAGGCGTTTTCATTGTAATGACTTGAAGCAAACGATTTGCAGTAAAAAATCCCTAAAGAATGCTTAGCATGAAAAGAACTCCCTCCATGTTTCGTTGAGTACGACTTATTTTTTAGCTTTTAACCACGGCTTGTTCATGCGTTTGGTTCAAAATTTGAGTTAAACCATATAAGCTGTGCAATCACTCAATTCGAACGTGCAAATGCGCACAGGTCTTCCTCCCTCGCTGTCATCTCAAAGTCACGGTCTCCGCGAGGTGGTTGCCGTCCTCGGGGGAAAACGTCGGTCATTCCGCAATGGTTGTGCAGCTGTGAGATGGTACTGCATAACCACTAATTACCAATCTACCCAATTGAATCACAGCTCATCCATGAGATGATTCAGGGCCAACTAGAGTCAAAAGTCTGCATGAAAAGCTCCATTCCATTTTGATCGACATTGTGAAAGCCGCAACAACCAATCATCAAACCCGAATAGGCCTTTGCCTCGGACATTCCATGGTCAAATCCCGTCCGTGTGATCTCAAATCTCAAACCATCACTCCTCGGGCTCAATTGGGTTTACGACACGTGGCAACCTTAACCCGGGGTCGTCTGCTTTGACCGTTTGAATTTCGTAGAGCTGCCGCCAAAGGGACCGCGAGTTTTCAGTGGGGGGGATGGGAAACACCGCCTGGAAAATCCGACGCCAAATAAAAAAAGGTCAACGGTCGTTAATTATCATTTTTCCTATATTGGTTGCTGGCCATCTTTAAACAAGCAATCACCACCACAATCCACAATTGATTAGCACAAGCACTAACTTTAACATTCTTTTCACGACCCACTTGTTAGACGTTAAATTACTAATTCCTTTCGAGGGGTGGCGTGCAAATTGCTTGTCTCATCTAAATTCTAAATTAACATAATTTCATTCAACTTTTTTTTTTTTTTTGGCCCAGCAAAAGTTGATAGACTCGTGCCTTACTTTGACACGCTTCTAATAGGCCTCCCTCACCCCCATTCGTGCTTGCTTTACTATTTAATCATTTGTTTGTTTTCAAAGGGGGCAAAAAGGCAATGCACATTAGACAGGACAGTGGCTGCCACCACGATGATGGAACTCTTTATCTTAATTGGGTTTTTAGGCACTGGAATATTTTCTTATTTTGTCACCTAACTTTGACAGGTCATCATACATTTATTTTCTCTTCATCGGTCCTCACAAAATTTTGGTTAGCTGTCGTGATTTCATTGGGAGAAATCGAAGCGTTCATTTCTTGGCGTAAATTTCGCTTTTGCGCATTAATTACTAATAATTAGTGTGATGCAATTGGGGTTTAGCTTAATCAGCCGTCCCCAGTTTTCAGCAATCCGTGGACCTTATGGCTTGTTGAGCAAATTACAAATGGAGGAAAAGGAAAGGATGGCTTCTTCTATAAAGCAAATGTGTCTTTGTTGCCCCGGTGGCTGATTCGGTGTTTTTTTTTTATAAAAAAAATAGTTTTGAGTTTTGCTAAAGTAGGTCGATAGAAGTTTGATGTCTCGCATCAAGAAAGCGACCTTAGGGCTTGCATAGCCACGTGATTGCTTAGTTGATAAGGATATGATTTTCTCGTTTATAACCTGAATTCGAATAGCCATGCTTCATGCTTTAAACATTAGTTTCAGGGTTATCATCAGGAGCACGAAAATAGAGAAATTATCACAAAAGTCCTAAATTTATTTAAGTTTTGCTAATTTGATCATAAATTGTTTAATTGTCCCTATTGAATCAAAATTTTTTATGTTTTTTCAATTGAGTTTATTTGATCAATTTTGGCCGAAAATCGTGCTGACATGGATGCCAACAGTCTTTGTGGCACGGTTGGTTCTGATGTGGACATTTTAAAATTACATTTTAATATTTTTTTCTAATTTTTTGAATTTTTTGTTATTAATTTCTCCTTTTCTTTTTGCTTTCCTTTCTTTTTTATTGTTTAGGGGCTGGCAAAGGGCTGCCGATCATCGGCTGACACCCAACAAACCCACTGGAGGAGGGCTTCTTGGCTTGCCTGTAGCTAGCAAGGGCTAAACTTGTCTAACCATTAAAAAGAAGAAAAGAATACGAAAGAAAGAAGAAATGAAAAAACTTATTAAAAAATTCCAAAAATACTAAAATATTATTTAAAATGTCCAACGTTAGCGATGATCGTGTCATGTAGGACGACTGATGTTCATGCCAACGATTTCTGGCCAAAATTAATTAGATAAATTCAATTGGCAAAACATAAAAATGTTTAGAACTCAGTTGGAATAATTAAAAGGTTTAGAACTGAATTGACAAAAATACAATAAATTTAAAATTTTTTTGGTGATTTTGTTCGCGAAAATGTGTACTCCTGTAACTACATGGAACGAATGAAACGAGGAAACTGCCAAGTCGCTAAAATTTGTTAGAGAGCTTGTAGTGTCTAAGAGGCCCGGACATCTTGTTAAAAAATTAGACAAAAGAAAAGGAAAGAAAAAAACATTGTAGGGCTTGCATGCGCACGTGTTAGGTCTACTTGGGGAAATTATCGAATTATGATTGGCGTGAACTAAGGTGGTGGCAAGATCATCAGCTCAAAAGATATGCCACAGAAGAATTAATTATATAGGTTTGGAAAATGTGTTATAATATGAGAAAGCAAGAAGATATGTTTGAGCATCTATATTTTAACTTCTAACTCATTTGGTTGTCGAAGGGAACGAATTATTGAGAAATCATATGAAGAAGGTCGAACTTAGGCATCAATTTTGGATAGGAGAAATTGTCCAATTAGTCATAAACCTAGTGTATGGATGTCAATCCAGTCCACAACTTTTCAATTTTGTCTATTTAATTTTAACTCTTTATCAAAAATTTTAATATTATCCTTCCGATCAATTTGGGCCGGAATTCACTTGAAATCATCGACATGATGTTTTGCCATGTAAGACAGCCATCGATGATTTGATCGCCACATCGACGACTTCAAATTGATTGGAAAGATTAAATTGACAAAATTAAAAAGTTCGTGATTGAATTGACATGTTTTATTACTAATGGTTGGTTTTCCCATTTTGGATAAGACTAATAATCCCTCTGCATCTTCTTTCTACCCGTGATATTTGCATTGCTTTTTTCTCTTTCCTAAGACTTGGTCTAAAAGTGTTGCAAACATGAGAAAAGAGAACTTATAATTCCCTGTATCCCATTTGAATCAAACTAGAAATCAGTGACCTATATTCTTTTTGGAATGGTTTTGGTGCAGTAGGGCTACAACATTACTGCCTTTGTTAGGATATGTGACTATCATTCACATTAGTTTTGATCATATAAAAGTAACCAATCTATACACCAATTTAAAGAGCCTAACATTAATCTCAATCCTTTTGTTCTCTCCCGTCTTCCGCCAACTTGATCTCTTCAAAACCATGCAAACCCTAATATTCTCATATCTCTCTCCCCCCCTCTAAACACCCCCCCCCCCCCTCCGTTTGTCAAGTTCGGGATTGACAAGGGGTCTAGCTCCTCATGGTGGCAGAGATGGGCCCAGATCCGAAGCATCGAGCTTGCCAGATCTGGCATCAAGTCGTCATTGACTTTGAGCGAGGGGGGGTGGGGGGAAGAGGGAGAGAGGGAGGGGAGGGAGGGAGGGAGGGAGGGGGGGAGAGAGAGAGAGAGAGGTGGAGACAAAGGTAGAGACGAGCACCGCTGGTGGTGGCTGCCGGCCATGAGGCGGTGGCTTGTCTTGGGGTGATAGTGGGCTGTGACACGGCAACCATGGGTGATGTTGATGGGAGAGGTTGAGCTTGGGTTGGATCCAGATTTTGTTTAGGTGGATTTTGTGGTATTAGAAGGAAAAAGGAGAGTATAATGTGTGAAAGCGATGAACTATCCATACCAAAGGAACAAAGCATTGCATTTTTTCCATGAAGAAGAATGCTTAACTTATTATATACGCTAAGTGATTGTCAGGATCATATTCGATGCTAAATAAGTGCAGGATCTTACCTTTTTAGCATCGGATTGCCATTGAGGATAATTAGTTTACACTCTCTCTCTCTCTCTCTCTCTTCCTCTATATAGGTGTGTGTCTATATATATTGAGAGAGATATTTGAGTGCTAGATTTTTTTCTTTTGTTTTGGTAACTGTTATCTACAGGTAAATAAATTACGTCAATAACCCACAAATCAGAAATTATAGTTTGGACGAAATTATTACTCATGATCCAAAGTGCATCTATCTTTTTGTCACAAATTATTAAAGATATTCCTATATTTAAATTCATCCTCTCTCAACTAAAAGTTTTCATGACAAAAGAAAGAAAATTGTTAAACAACTTCCACATGGTTATTGAATGATGACTAGATCGTCGTCACATCATTTCCATCCCGCTTTTGAGTTACCATAGTCTAATTAACTCAGTCAAACTCCAACGATGTAATGCTCAAAACAACTAAATAGTCTAAACATTTAATTAGAATTGACTGTCACGATCTCGGCTCTGGAATTAACAACTCATCCTTATACCTAATGCAGCCAAAGTTTGCAGAACTGTGCCTTCGTATAACTACAATTTTTAGCATGAAGGAGCTGAAGGCAATCCTAGTAAAGGATAATTCCTCAAATTATCTGTCAATTTTTTATAACTTAATCACCGACGATGGAATAGCACCCGTGTATTATTATGTGATAGAGACGTCCTCCATGAAGGTTCTTTTATACACACAAACCGAAAGGTGAGACACTCTTGGAGCCATTGGCGCTGAAAGTAGGAGGAAAGTTATGTGAACCAATCCATACCCGAAAAGCACCCTTAATTTAAAAGAGAAAAATTACCCACCAAAAAGAAGTTCCTCCTTTTCTTCCTCTTTAATCTTTTTGTTATTAATAAATTTGATAGGGAAAAGGTCCAGATGATTACAATAAAAGGTGGCCAGTAGCTCTAGTTTTCAACTGAAAGCAACGTAATATATAAAATTCTGATTAGGAGGCTAAGGAGAAGTGCTCCATGAACTTTCCTGAGTCTAAAGTTGTCTCTCTTCGTACATAATCTTGCCCAAGCTAAAACGTCCGGGTTCTTATTTCTCAAGAAAAAAGTGTTAGAAAAGTCATAAATCTATTTTATTTGTGTTAATTTAATTGTAATTTTTTAATGTTGCTAGTTTAGTCCTAAAACTTTTCACCTAGGGCCAATTCAATCTTTTCGGCTAATTTTGGCAGGATATTACTACATAGATGCCGGACGACGACCAGTATTGACGTGAATATTTTTTATAACTTTTTATTCTTTTGATTTTTTTATATTTTATTTCTGTTTTTCCTTTCTTTTTCTTTACTGACATAGACGCCGGACGGCCGACCAGTATTGACGTGGATATTTTTTAATAACTTTTTATTCTTTTGATTTTTTTTTTTTATATTTTATTTCTGTTTTTCCTTTCTCTTTCTTGTTTTTATGTTCTTTTTTCTTCTATGGCCGACAAATATGACTGTGCAACAAGACCGGCTCTACTTGAGAGCAGATCAGACACCCAAAAAAATAGGTTCTTAAGTAAAACCCTAAAATCGAACCGAAAAAATAGGGTAAAGTTCTAAAATTGGTTCTAGTGCACAACAAGGTAGAAA
>JAGVVM010015811.1:0-21718 GCA_019149425.1 Psidium friedrichsthalianum | reverse complement strand
ATTATTGCCCAACTAAATTGTCTCAAAAGACACCTACAAACAAAAGAAGACACTAACGAGGAAAAGAAAACAACTCAGCCCCAAAAAAAATAAAGTTCCTAAACGCCCAAGAGAACACCTAATTAAACGCACCAAAAATACCTACTAAAAGAAACAAAAATAGCCCCTATAACTAAAAAATCAGAAAGAAGAAAATGAACGATACCATAAGAAGCAACACAGTGAAAAAAACAATCGAGTTAAGACACCGCACAAAAAATAGCTACCAGAAACCCATCAAAGTTACTAAAAACCATAACACGAAAGTCAACACCAATTGATTACACATTATAATAAATAAAAAAAAATACACTTTAAAACAAAAAAGACAAATAAAATAAAAGAAAAAAAAACATGAAGACCCCAAAAGACAAACACCAAGCATACTCCTCTTAAAAACAAAAATGGATCCTATAATAAAAGAATACCTAAATTTACACCAACCCCCATCACACTTACTACTTTTCTAATAAAAACAAATATTTTTCCTTTTCTTCCTACTAATACAGAAAATACCACACCCTAGATCAATCACAAATACAAAAAAACTTCCCAACAACACCCATAAAACTAAAATGATACAAAGCACCATACAAATAAAGAATCCACCCCCCACAAACACACCACAAAAACTACCAAACAACACCAATACCCCAACTAAACACCACCAATACAACAGTTTCGTGAGTGCAAAAAAATGACTAAAGCACGACAAAAAATTATCCACAAATGTCAGCACCTCCTCACAAATTGATACAACTCATAGGGGAAGGGGGGACCGACTCCTCCCTTCAGGCTTTCAGAGAGGGAGGGGAGGATAAAGTGGAGGGGGAAGGGGGTTCTTCCCCTCCCTTCCCTTTCTTCTTCTCCGCCCCCTCTTCCCTTCTTCTCTCTTCCTTCCTCTTCCCTCCTCCTCTCTTCTCTCCTTCCCCTCTCGCCCGCCCCCTACTTCCTTCGCACACTTCTCCTTCCTCACCCCCCCTTTCTTTCTCTTCCCCCCCCCCCTCCCCTCTTCCATTCTCCTTCTTCAAAAGTCTCTCTCCCCCCCCCCACAGTCCGTCCTTTTGCCAACAAGAGACACTTCCCCTCTTTATCTGGTCCTCCCCGCAGCTTCACCTCTCATGTCCGCCGCCCACATTAGGAAAGGCCCAACAGACGTCCAAAACATCGCTATTCCTTTTTAGCAACCTAGAGCTCTTCTGTGCTCTATAAGAATCCGAAGCAACCTCTTTCCTCTTGTAATGTCAAGTCTGCAGAGATGATTACGGTAAAGTGTTAGAGGATCGAGATAAGCATACCTAGATGCTCCGGCAACGGTTTGAGCCTCTAGCGTGGGGTGGTTCTCGATGGAGGGCTTCATGGGGTTCAGCGTGCCGACCTCCAAAGTAATCAAAATGGTTAAATATTTGTTAAGTAGGCGAAGGATTCCACATGCTCAAGATTGCGCGCAACGCTAATCTCTGATGCTTCGAAGGTTAGCGACGCTTCCAACGGATCTTCGGAGATATACCTGTGGAGAAGAAAGACTCGGAAGAACACTGTCCAAAACATCAAGGAAAGAAAATTCGTTAGGTTCGCTTGGCCATTCATAGGAGGTAAACGTGAACGTCACTCCTAGGTCGTGACCCGGATGAGTTAACTCATCCCTTTTGGACGCGTCTATCATAAGCTCGTCCAGGGCTAGAATGGCAGTCCCAAGATGATCGAATCTCTGGTCCTCTCAAAGTCTAGAACAAGGAAGTCAGCAGGGAATATTAAACTTATCTACCTTAAACCAGTACATCTCAATAATCCCCCTAAGGATAGGTAATAGACCTATCGGCAATGGCAGCGATACCGATGTGGGTCCAACCCCCCAAACCTCAACTCCTGGACAAAGGAAAGGGCATTAAGTTGATGCCCGCACCAAGGTCGCACAGGGCCTTACCTGAGAATGACGAACCGATTGTACAAGGGATCGTGCAAATCTACCGGGTCCTTGAGCTTAGGCGGTTAGCTTCTTTGAAGGATGGCACTACACTCCTCAGTTAACGCCACGGTCTCGAACTCGCCTAGTCGCGTTTTTCGCAGAGTACGTCCTTCATGAACTTAACATAACTCGGCATCTGCTCAAGTGCTTCTGCAAAAGGAATGTAATGTGCAGCTTTTTAAACACATCAAGGAACTTACGAAAAATGGGCGTCCTCATTTTGCTTCCGTGCTTCTTTGCGGAAAAGTTAGCGGGAGGGCGCTCCAATTCATCTTTTGCAGCTCTTGTGGTTCTCTTTCTTTGCGTTGGTGAGACTGGAGCTTCGATAGGAGTGACGTTGCTGGAGATGGATCGACACAGGTGTGTCCATCTGCAGTGTTAGATATTCCTCTTCAGCTATGTCCCTTTTGACCTCTGGCTCGACACCCTTGTTTGATCTCTCTTTGCTATGTCCCTTTTTCTTGGCACACCCTTGTTGACCTCTTGAAGTGCTCGACCGTTTCTCAGAGTTACCGCCTTCACATGCTCCCTTGGGTTAACCTCAGTGTCGCTCGGAAGTGATCCTTGCGGCCGAGAGTTCATGGCCTGCGCCAATTGACTGACTTGGTTCTCTAAATTCCGGATCGAAGCCGCCTGATTCTTCATCAAAGCATCTTGGTTGGCTATATACTTCATCATCATTTCTTCAAAGTTTGGCTTTTTATCCGGCTCATGAACTCGAGGTTGCTGGAAACCTGGGGTTGCTGAAATCCTGAATGTTGCGGTGACCGCGGCTCAGCTCCTTGTTGCCCCTCTCCACGAAAAGTTTGGATGGTTTCGCCACCCCGGGTTGTATGAGTTGGAGTAGGGGTTGTTCCGCTGGTTTCCGATGAAGTTCGCTTCCTCCATGCTTGTCGAGCATTGATTTGTGGTGTGCATCCCTCCGCATATCTCGCAGCCGCTTGAAGTCCCTTGCACTGAATTAACACTCACTGTCTCGAATTTCTTTGTGAGTGCTGACAGTTGAGCTTGAATTGATGTCAAGGCATCAACTTCGAGTGCTCCAGGTGCTCTCCTTCTAGACATCCGATCAGAGTGCTGATTCGGCATACAGGTTCTTCTCATTGTCTCCAGGAGTTCTAACCCTTCGACATAAGACTTCTTCAAGAATGATCCATTCGATGCCAGGTTCAAGTCCTTGCGCGAAGACTCTGTCAGCCCGTTATAGAAAGCTTCCAACTGTCTCCACCCCGGAAGGTCATGGTAGGGGCATTGGATCAAAAGATTCTTGAAACGCTCCCACGCTTCCACAAAGGTTTCCATGTCTTGCTGTCGAAACGTCGTAATCTCGTTCCTCATCTGCGATATCTTCGATGGAGGGAAGTATTGGTCCAGAAAAGCCTCCTCCATTTGTGCCCATGTGGTTATAGAATTCACCGGGAGTGAATTGAACCACCCCCATGCTCTGTCCTTTAGCGAAAATGGGAACAGCTTCAACCTGATTGCATCTTGTGGAACCCCGTTCTGCCTGAATGTGTCACAGACGCTCAGGAACTTGCTCAAATGCTCGTGCGGGTCCTCCATCGGTGAACCTCTGAATTGCACTGAGTTTTGGATCATCTGCATCACCGAGGTCTTGATCTCATAGTCACGAGCTTGGATAGCTGGTGGTGCAATGCAAGATCGATGCACATGCGGTCTCGCCGATGTGAACTCCACCATTGGTCTGTTGTCCAAATCCAGCACTGCTTCATTAACTTCCACCTGAACCAGATTATTCCCAGCCGGGTTTACCTGGTTATGATCAGCCATGTTTGTCTATTGTGCTCTTGACCCTTGCCGGAGTAGCCTGTGAAAAGTTCTCTCGATTTCAGGATCGAAAGGAATCAGCTCTACGCTCCGACTGCGTCTCATGCACCAGAAATAAAACAAAAATTAAATAAAGAAATAAGTAAATTAAACAATAAGTAAAACTTGATCGTCAATTGATCACCGATACTCAAGGTAAAAGAAATTTCGTTAGAAAACGAGTCCCCGGCAGCGGCGCCAAAATTTGATGCGCGTCGTTAACGCAACAAAAATAAATCCTTATCCGACCTAACTAAAATATAGCAAAGGCAAGCAAGGGTCGAACCCACAGGGAATCGTATTACGAAATTCTCTTAACGTTGCTCTCGACAATCGTTCGAGGTCAAGTTGAAAATAATATTGAAATAGACGAATTAAAAATGATAACGAGAAATAACAATGCAACATCAATAGCGAAAAGATCTAGGACATATAACTTCCCCTCGCGACATATGCATTCAATCCCTCCCTCTCTAATGCTATCGAATCATCCAATTGCTAACCTAGGATTCTAATATCTCCTCATACTTCTTCCGAATGTAAGAAAACGTATCACCGGTATCGAATTACTCACTCTATTCCTAGGCAAGTGAATTAGTGGTGACCCATTATGTTTCAATCCTAATTGGTTACCTAAGGCGTTCCGGTATATCCCTATCCTTCACACAATTAGTCCGGTTTTCCAACACTTAGACTACTTAGGTTATCCAAGTCGTGATCTAAATCTAGACTACTCTCCCAAGTATCCCTAGATTATCAATCTCTCTAACCGGTGGCCAATCAATAACAGGCATTAAGAACAACAGGGATAAACAATTGGAGAAATCGATAAACATCAAGCAAAAGAGTTCATGAAATTCATAGGAACGCGAGGTTCCGTCATAGTCCTAGAAAAAAATTAGTTCATGATGGAAAAATCAAATATCGCGGTTCTAGAAGAAAACATGAAGAACGCCATAAGAAAACTAGAAAAAGAGATAAGAAATCTTGTCTTCCGTCTTCCGACTAGTAGATTAGGCCCTTGATCTCTAATTCCGTCCGAGAACCTCGTTTGTCACTCCTCTGCCGTCTCTTGTTCCCCGCAGAATTGCCGTCTTTCTTCCTCCCAAGTCTCTACTCTTCGTCCAAAAAAAATGCAGCCGCCCCAGCAGAAGTTCGCTTCAAAAGGTCTCCCTAGGGTTATTTGCTCTTTCCTATTTAAACTCCCTAAGATATTTCTAAGATATCATCCAAGAATAATATTCTTTCAGCCCTTTAAAATAAGAAAACCAAATCCAAAAATATCACAACAGAATATTCTAATAGGATAAAATCTTCATGCTGTGGCAACAAGGGAAAAATCTCGCGTCGCGCATTTTTGACTGCGTGCAGATGGATGCATCCGTCTAGGACGGATGCATCCATCTCGGTTCTGTCTGCCACACTTTAAGGCTGCAGTTTTCCAAAAACTTCTCACTGATGCTCTTCTCTTCATTCTTCTCCTCACACCTGCACATAACAAGACCACACTAAGAAACTCGAGCATGAAACATGAGGATTAATATAAAAATAAACCACCACAACCAAAATAATAAAGTAAAGCAAAAACACTAAAAACTAAATAAAACTCGAACGACTAAACTCAATTTTCCTCATTTTAGAAGCACTTTAACTCTACTTTTGTAGAGTTATCAATAATCCACTGGTGAATACGTTCCACATGCTAGCTAATGTACATGAAATATGAAGAAGATCGTGCGGAGTATCCGCCGTACGAAAACACTTATCAAACTCAAACTTTTCAGCCGATTTTACCCTCTTAATCTTATGTTTATATACTAAATTGTCTGAAACCTAGGCCATTGCGTGGATAATCCACTGTGAACTACGTTCCACTTTCCAAGTTAATATCATGAATTTGAAGAAGATAGTTGCAGAGTAATCCACCGTACGAACACTTATCCAAACTCATACTTTTCAGCCGATTTTTCCTCTTAATCTTATGCAATCGATTAATTTTTTGAAAACTCTATGCTATTGCGTAAGATAATCCACTGGTGAACTACGTTCCACTTTCCTATGTTAATGTACATGAAATATGAAGAAGATCGTGCAGAGTATCCACCGTACGAACACTTATCCAAACTCATACTTTCAGCCGATTTTACCCTCTTAATCTTATGTTTATCTAATAAATTGTCTGAAACTCTAGGCTATTGCGTAGATAATCCACTGGTGAACTACGTTCCACTTTCCTATGTTAATGTACATGAAATATGAAGAAGATCGTGCAGAGTATCCACCGTACGAACACTTATCCAAACTCATACTTTTCAGCCGATTTTTACCCTCTTAATCTTATGTTTATCTAATAAATTGTCTGAAACTCTAGGCTATTGCGTAGATAATCCACTGGTGAACTACGTTCCACTTTCCAATGTTAATGTACATGAAATATGAAGAAGATCGTGCAGAGTATCCACCGTACGAACACTTATCCAAACTCATACTTTTCAGCCGATTTTACCCTCTTAATCTTATGTTTATCTAATAAATTTTCTGAAACTCTATGCTATTGCGTAGATAATCCACTGGTGAACTACGTTCCACTTTCCAATGTTAATGTACATGAAATATGAAGAAGATCGTGCAGAGTATCCACCGTACGAACACTTATCCAAACTCATACTTTTCAGCCGATTTTACCCTCTTAATCTTATGTTTATCTAATAAATTTTCTGAAACTCTAGGCTATTGCGTAGATAATCCACTGGTGAACTACGTTCCACTTTCCTATGTTAATGTACATGAAATATGAAGAAGATCGTGCAGAGTATCCACCGTACGAACACTTATCCAAACTCATACTTTTCAGCCGATTTTCCCTCTTAATCTTATGCCTATCCGATTAATTTTCTGAAACTCTATGCTATTGCGAAGATAATCCACTGGTGAACTACGTTCCACTTTCCTATGTTAATGTACATGAAATATGAAGAAGATCGTGCAGAGTATCCACCGTACGAACACTTATCCAAACTCATACTTTTCAGCCGATTTTACCCTCTTAATCTTATGTTTATCTAATAAATTGTCTGAAACTCTAGGCTATTGCGTAGATAATCCACTGGTGAACTACGTTCCACTTTCCTATGTTAATGTACATGAAATATGAAGAAGATCGTGCAGAGTATCCACCGTACGAACACTTATCCAAACTCATACTTTTCAGCCGATTTTACCCTCTTAATCTTATGTTTATCTAATAAATTTTCTGAAACTCTATGCTATTGCGAAGATAATCCACTGGTGAACTACGTTCCACTTTCCTATGTTAATGTACATGAAATATGAAGAAGATCGTGCAGAGTATCCACCGTACGAACACTTATCCAAACTCATACTTTTCAGCCGATTTTACCCTCTTAATCTTATGTTTATCTAATAAATTGTCTGAAACTCTAGGCTATTGCGTAGATAATCCACTGGTGAACTACGTTCCACTTTCCAATGTTAATGTACATGAAATATGAAGAAGATCGTGCAGAGTATCCACCGTACGAACACTTATCCAAACTCATACTTTTCAGCCGATTTTACCCTCTTAATCTTATGTTTATCTAATAAATTGTCTGAAACTCTAGGCTATTGCGTAGATAATCCACTGGTGAACTACGTTCCACTTTCCTATGTTAATGTACATGAAATATGAAGAAGATCGTGCAGAGTATCCACCGTACGAACACTTATCCAAACTCATACTTTTCAGCCGATTTTACCCTCTTAATCTTATGCCTATCTAATAAATTGTCTGAAACTCTAGGCTATTGCGTAGATAATCCACTGGTGAACTACGTTCCACTTTCCTATGTTAATGTACATGAAATATGAAGAAGATCGTGCAGAGTATCCACCGTACGAACACTTATCCAAACTCATACTTTTCAGCCGATTTTACCCTCTTAATCTTATGTTTATCTAATAAATTGTCTGAAACTCTAGGCTATTGCGTAGATAATCCACTGGTGAACTACGTTCCACTTTCCTATGTTAATGTACATGAAATATGAAGAAGATCGTGCAGAGTATCCACCGTACGAACACTTATCCAAACTCATACTTTTCAGCCGATTTTACCCTCTTAATCTTATGTTTATCTAATAAATTGTCTGAAACTCTAGGCTATTGCGTAGATAATCCACTGGTGAACTACGTTCCACTTTCCTATGTTAATGTACATGAAATATGAAGAAGATCGTGCAGAGTATCCACCGTACGAACACTTATCCAAACTCATACTTTTCAGCCGATTTTTCCCTCTTAATCTTATGCCTATCCGATTAATTTTTCTGAAACTCTATGCTATTGCGAAGATAATCCACTGGTGAACTACGTTCCACTTTCCTATGTTAATGTACATGAAATATGAAGAAGATCGTGCAGAGTATCCACCGTACGAACACTTATCCAAACTCATACTTTTCAGCCGATTTTACCCTCTTAATCTTATGTTTATCTAATAAATTGTCTGAAACTCTAGGCTATTGCGTAGATAATCCACTGGTGAACTACGTTCCACTTTCCTATGTTAATGTACATGAAATATGAAGAAGATCGTGCAGAGTATCCACCGTACGAACACTTATCCAAACTCATACTTTTCAGCCGATTTTACCCTCTTAATCTTATGTTTATCTAATAAATTGTCTGAAACTCTAGGCTATTGCGTAGATAATCCACTGGTGAACTACGTTCCACTTTCCAATGTTAATGTACATGAAATATGAAGAAGATCGTGCAGAGTATCCACCGTACGAACACTTATCCAAACTCATACTTTTCAGCCGATTTTTCCCTCTTAATCTTATGCCTATCGATTAATTTTTTGAAACTCTATGCTATTGCGAAGATAATCCACTGGTGAACTACGTTCCACTTTCCTATGTTAATGTACATGAAATATGAAGAAGATCGTGCAGAGTATCCACCGTACGAACACTTATCCAAACTCATACTTTTCAGCCGATTTTACCCTCTTAATCTTATGTTTATCTAATAAATTGTCTGAAACTCTAGGCTATTGCGTAGATAATCCACTGGTGAACTACGTTCCACTTTCCAATGTTAATGTACATGAAATATGAAGAAGATCGTGCAGAGTATCCACCGTACGAACACTTATCCAAACTCATACTTTTCAGCCGATTTTACCCTCTTAATCTTATGCCTATCCGATTAATTTTTTGAAACTCTATGCTATTGCGAAGATAATCCACTGGTGAACTACGTTCCACTTTCCTATGTTAATGTACATGAAATATGAAGAAGATCGTGCAGAGTATCCACCGTACGAACACTTATCCAAACTCATACTTTTCAGCCGATTTTACCCTCTTAATCTTATGTTTATCTAATAATTTTCTGAAACTCTAGGCTATTGCGTAGATAATCCACTGGTGAACTACGTTCCACTTTCCTATGTTAATGTACATGAAATATGAAGAAGATCGTGCAGAGTATCCACCGTACGAACACTTATCCAAACTCATACTTTTCAGCCGATTTTACCCTCTTAATCTTATGTTTATCTAATAAATTGTCTGAAACTCTAGGCTATTGCGTAGATAATCCACTGGTGAACTACGTTCCACTTTCCAATGTTAATGTACATGAAATATGAAGAAGATCGTGCAGAGTATCCACCGTACGAACACTTATCCAAACTCATACTTTTCAGCCGATTTTACCCTCTTAATCTTATGTTTATCTAATAAATTGTCTGAAACTCTAGGCTATTGCGTAGATAATCCACTGGTGAACTACGTTCCACTTTCCTATGTTAATGTACATGAAATATGAAGAAGATCGTGCAGAGTATCCACCGTACGAACACTTATCCAAACTCATACTTTTCAGCCGATTTTACCCTCTTAATCTTATGTTTATCTAATAAATTTTCTGAAACTCTATGCTATTGCGTAGATAATCCACTGGTGAACTACGTTCCACTTTCCTATGTTAATGTACATGAAATATGAAGAAGATCGTGCAGAGTATCCACCGTACGAACACTTATCCAAACTCATACTTTTCAGCCGATTTTACCCTCTTAATCTTATGTTTATCTATTAAATTTTCTGAAACTCTAGGCTATTGCGTAGATAATCCACTGGTGAACTACGTTCCACTTTCCAATGTTAATGTACATGAAATATGAAGAAGATCGTGCAGAGTATCCACCGTACGAACACTTATCCAAACTCATACTTTTCAGCCGATTTTACCCTCTTAATCTTATGTTTATCTAATAAATTGTCTGAAACTCTATGCTATTGCGTAGATAATCCACTGGTGAACTACGTTCCACTTTCCTATGTTAATGTACATGAAATATGAAGAAGATCGTGCAGAGTATCCACCGTACGAACACTTATCCAAACTCATACTTTTCAGCCGATTTTACCCTCTTAATCTTATGTTTATCTAATAAATTGTCTGAAACTCTAGGCTATTGCGTAGATAATCCACTGGTGAACTACGTTCCACTTTCCTATGTTAATGTACATGAAATATGAAGAAGATCGTGCAGAGTATCCACCGTACGAACACTTATCCAAACTCATACTTTTCAGCCGATTTTCCCTCTTAATCTTATGCCTATCCGATTAATTTTTCTGAAACTCTATGCTATTGCGAAGATAATCCACTGGTGAACTACGTTCCACTTTCCTATGTTAATGTACATGAAATATGAAGAAGATCGTGCAGAGTATCCACCGTACGAACACTTATCCAAACTCATACTTTTCAGCCGATTTTTCCCTCTTAATCTTATGCCTATCCGATAAATTTTCTGAAACTCTATGCTATTGCGAAGATAATCCACTGGTGAACTACGTTCCACTTTCCTATGTTAATGTACATGAAATATGAAGAAGATCGTGCAGAGTATCCACCGTACGAACACTTATCCAAACTCATACTTTTCAGCCGATTTTACCCTCTTAATCTTATGTTTATCTAATAAATTGTCTGAAACTCTAGGCTATTGCGTAGATAATCCACTGGTGAACTACGTTCCACTTTCCTATGTTAATGTACATGAAATATGAAGAAGATCGTGCAGAGTATCCACCGTACGAACACTTATCCAAACTCATACTTTTCAGCCGATTTTTCCCTCTTAATCTTATGCCTATCCGATTAATTTTTGAAACTCTATGCTATTGCGAAGATAATCCACTGGTGAACTACGTTCCACTTTCCTATGTTAATGTACATGAAATATGAAGAAGATCGTGCAGAGTATCCACCGTACGAACACTTATCCAAACTCATACTTTTCAGCCGATTTTACCCTCTTAATCTTATGTTTATCTAATAAATTGTCTGAAACTCTAGGCTATTGCGTAGATAATCCACTGGTGAACTACGTTCCACTTTCCAATGTTAATGTACATGAAATATGAAGAAGATCGTGCAGAGTATCCACCGTACGAACACTTATCCAAACTCATACTTTTCAGCCGATTTTTCCCTCTTAATCTTATGCCTATCCGATTAATTTTTTGAAACTCTATGCTATTGCGAAGATAATCCACTGGTGAACTACGTTCCACTTTCCTATGTTAATGTACATGAAATATGAAGAAGATCGTGCAGAGTATCCACCGTACGAACACTTATCCAAACTCATACTTTTCAGCCGATTTTTCCCTCTTAATCTTATGTTTATCTAAAAATTGTCTGAAACTCTAGGCTATTGCGTAGATAATCCACTGGTGAACTACGTTCCACTTTCCTATGTTAATGTACATGAAATATGAAGAAGATCGTGCAGAGTATCCACCGTACGAACACTTATCCAAACTCATACTTTTCAGCCGATTTTACCCTCTTAATCTTATGTTTATCCGATTAATTTTCTGAAACTCTATGCTATTGCGTAGATAATCCACTGGTGAACTACGTTCCACTTTCCTATGTTAATGTACATGAAATATGAAGAAGATCGTGCAGAGTATCCACCGTACGAACACTTATCCAAACTCATACTTTTCAGCCGATTTTACCCTCTTAATCTTATGTTTATCTAATAAATTGTCTGAAACTCTAGGCTATTGCGTAGATAATCCACTGGTGAACTACGTTCCACTTTCCAATGTTAATGTACATGAAATATGAAGAAGATCGTGCAGAGTATCCACCGTACGAACACTTATCCAAACTCATACTTTTCAGCCGATTTTACCCTCTTAATCTTATGCCTATCTAATAAATTTCTGAAACTCTATGCTATTGCGAAGATAATCCACTGGTGAACTACGTTCCACTTTCCTATGTTAATGTACATGAAATATGAAGAAGATCGTGCAGAGTATCCACCGTACGAACACTTATCCAAACTCATACTTTTCAGCCGATTTTTCCCTCTTAATCTTATGCCTATCTAATAAATTTTCTGAAACTCTATGCTATTGCGAAGATAATCCACTGGTGAACTACGTTCCACTTTCCTATGTTAATGTACATGAAATATGAAGAAGATCGTGCAGAGTATCCACCGTACGAACACTTATCCAAACTCATACTTTTCAGCCGATTTTACCCTCTTAATCTTATGTTTATCTAATAAATTGTCTGAAACTCTAGGCTATTGCGTAGATAATCCACTGGTGAACTACGTTCCACTTTCCTATGTTAATGTACATGAAATATGAAGAAGATCGTGCAGAGTATCCACCGTACGAACACTTATCCAAACTCATACTTTTCAGCCGATTTTTCCCTCTTAATCTTATGCCTATCTAATAAATTTTTGAAACTCTATGCTATTGCGAAGATAATCCACTGGTGAACTACGTTCCACTTTCCTATGTTAATGTACATGAAATATGAAGAAGATCGTGCAGAGTATCCACCGTACGAACACTTATCCAAACTCATACTTTTCAGCCGATTTTTCCCTCTTAATCTTATGCCTATCCGATTAATTTTTGAAACTCTATGCTATTGCGAAGATAATCCACTGGTGAACTACGTTCCACTTTCCTATGTTAATGTACATGAAATATGAAGAAGATCGTGCAGAGTATCCACCGTACGAACACTTATCCAAACTCATACTTTTCAGCCGATTTTACCCTCTTAATCTTATGTTTATCTAATAAATTGTCTGAAACTCTATGCTATTGCGTAGATAATCCACTGGTGAACTACGTTCCACTTTCCTATGTTAATGTACATGAAATATGAAGAAGATCGTGCAGAGTATCCACCGTACGAACACTTATCCAAACTCATACTTTTCAGCCGATTTTACCCTCTTAATCTTATGCCTATCCGATTAATTTTTTGAAACTCTAGGCTATTGCGAAGATAATCCACTGGTGAACTACGTTCCACTTTCCAATGTTAATGTACATGAAATATGAAGAAGATCGTGCAGAGTATCCACCGTACGAACACTTATCCAAACTCATACTTTTCAGCCGATTTTACCCTCTTAATCTTATGTTTATCTAAAAAATTGTCTGAAACTCTAGGCTATTGCGTAGATAATCCACTGGTGAACTACGTTCCACTTTCCTATGTTAATGTACATGAAATATGAAGAAGATCGTGCAGAGTATCCACCGTACGAACACTTATCCAAACTCATACTTTTCAGCCGATTTTTCCATCTTAATCTTATGCCTATCCGATTAATTTTCTGAAACTCTATGCTATTGCGAAGATAATCCACTGGTGAACTACGTTCCACTTTCCTATGTTAATGTACATGAAATATGAAGAAGATCGTGCAGAGTATCCACCGTACGAACACTTATCCAAACTCATACTTTTCAGCCGATTTTTCCCTCTTAATCTTATGTTTATCTAAAAATTGTCTGAAACTCTAGGCTATTGCGTAGATAATCCACTGGTGAACTACGTTCCACTTTCCAATGTTAATGTACGTGAAATATGAAGAAGATCGTGCAGAGTATCCACCGTACGAACACTTATCCAAACTCATACTTTTCAGCCAATTTTCCCTCTAATCTTATGCCTATCCGATTAATTTTCTGAAACTCTATGCTATTGCGAAGATAATCCACTGGTGAACTACGTTCCACTTCCTATGTTAATGTACATGAAATATGAAGAAGATCGTGCAGAGTGTCCACCGTACGAACACTTATCCAAACTCATACTTTTCAGCCGATTTTACCCTCTTAACCTTATGTTTATCTAATAAATTGTCTGAAACTCTAGCCTATTGCGTAGATAATCAACTGGTGAACACTTATCCAAACTCATACTTTTACAGCCGATTTTTCCTTCTTAATCTTACCCTCTTAATCTTAATTTTCTGAAACTCTATGCTGTTGCTAAGATAATACACTGGTGAACTACGTTCTACATTCCTATGTTAATGTACATGAAATATGAAGAAGATCGTGCAGAGTGTCCACCGTACGAACACTTATCGAATCTCTTACTTTTCAGCCGTTTTACCCTCTTAACCTTATGTTTATCTAATAAATTATCTGAAACTCTAGGCTATTTCGTAGATAATCCATTGGTGAACTACGTTCCACCTGTTCCCCCGCCCCTCTACAGCGAACCACGCGACAGAGCCTCCGATACGCGAGCCGTACGAACACTTATCCAAACTCATACTTTTCAGCCGATTTTACCCTCTTAATCTTATGTTTATCGATAAATTGTCTGAAACTCTAGGATTGCGTAGATAATCCACTGGTGAACTACGTTCCACTTTCCTATGTTAATGTACATGAAATATGAAGAAGATCGTGCAGAGTATCCACCGTACGAACACTTATCCAAACTCATACTTTTCAGCCGATTTTCCCTCTTAATCTTATGTTTATCGATTAATTTTCTGAAACTCTATGCTATTGCGAAGATAATCCACTGGTGAACTACGTTCCACTTTCCTATGTTAATGTACATGAAATATGAAGAAGATCGTGCAGAGTATCCACCGTACGAACACTTATCCAAACTCATACTTTTCAGCCGATTTTCCCTCTTAATCTTATGCCTTATCTAATAAATTGTCTGAAACTCTAGGCTATTGCGTAGATAATCCACTGGTGAACTACGTTCCACTTTCCATGTTAATGTACATGAAATATGAAGAAGATCGTGAAGAGTATCCTCCGTACTTTAATATTTATTTATCTGAAACTAGGCTATTGCGTAGATAATCCACTGGTGAACTACGTTCCACTTTCCTATGTTAATGTACATGAAATATGAAGAAGATCGTGCAGAGTATCCACCGTACGAACACTTATCCAAACTCATACTTTCAGCCGATTTTCCCTCTTAATCTTATGCCTATCGATTAAATTTTCTGAAACTCTAGGCTATTGCGTAGATAATCCACTGGTGAACTACGTTCCACTTTCCTATGTTAATGTACATGAAATATGAAGAAGATCGTGCAGAGTATCCACCGTACGAACACTTATCCAAACTCATACTTTTCAGCCGATTTTTCCTCTTAATCTTATGCCTATCCGATAATTTTTTGAAACTCTATGCTATTGCGAGATAATCCACTGGTGAACTACGTTCCACTTTCCTATGTTAATGTACATGAAATATGAAGAATATCGTGCAGAGTATCCACCGTACGAACACTTATCCAAACTCATACTTTTCAGCCGATTTTACCTCTTAATCTTATGTATCTAATAAATTGTCTGAAACTCTAGGCTATTGCGTAGATAATCCACTGGTGAACTACGTTCCACTTTCCTATGTTAATGTACATGAAATATGAAGAAGATCGTGCAGAGTATCCACCGTACGAACACTTATCCAAACTCATACTTTTCAGCGATTTTACCCTCTTAACTTATGTTTATCTAAAAATTGTCTGAAACTCTAGGCTATTGCGTTGATAATCCACTGGTGAACTACGTTCCACTTTCCAATGTTAATGTACATGAAATATGAAGAAGATCGTGCAGAGTATCCACCGTACGAACACTTATCCAAACTCATACTTTTCAGCCGATTTTTCCCTCTTAATCTTATGCCTATCGATAAATTTTCTGAAACTCTATGCTATTGCGAAGATAATCCACTGGTGAACTACGTTCCACTTTCCATGTTATGTACATGAAATATGAAGAAGATCGTGCAGAGATCCACCGTACGAACACTTATCCAAACTCATACTTTTCAGCCGATTTTACCCTCTTAATCTTATGTTTATCCGATAAATTGTCTGAAACTCTAGGCTATTGCGTAGATAATCCACTGGTGAACTACGTTCCACTTTCCTATGTTAATGTACATGAAATATGAAGAAGATCGTGCAGAGTATCCACCGTACGAACACTTATCCAAACTCATACTTTTCAGCCGATTTTACCCTCTTAATCTTATGTTTATCTAATAAATTGTCTGAAACTCTAGGCTATTGCGTAGATAATCCACTGGTGAACTACGTTCCACTTTCCAATGTTAATGTACATGAAATATGAAGAAGATCGTGCAGAGTATCCACGTACGAACACTTATCCAAACTCAACTTTTCAGCCGATTTTACCCTCTTAATCTTATGTTATCTAATAAATTTTGAAACTCTAGGCTATTGCGTAGATAATCCACTGGTGAACTACGTTCCACTTTCCAATGTTAATGTACATGAAATTGAAGAAGATCGTGCAGAGTACCCGAACACTTATCCAAACTCATACTTTCGGCCGATTTTACCCTCATAATCTTATGTTTATCTAATAAATTGTCTGAAACTCTAGGCTATTGCGTAGATAATCCACTTTGAACTACGTTCACTTTCCAATGTTAAATACATGAAATATGAAGAAGATCGTGCAGAGTATCCACCGTACGAACACTTATCCAAACTCATACTTTTCAGCCGATTTTTCCCTCTTAATCTTATGTTTATCCGATAAATTTTCGAAACTCTATCTATTGCGAAGATAATCCACTGGTGAACTACGTTCCACTTTTCTATGTTAATGTACATGAAATATGAAGAAGATCGTGCAGAGTATCCACCGTACGAAACACTTATCCAAACATACTTTTTAGCGATTTTACCCTTTTAATCTTTTGTTTATCAAAAAAATTCTTGAAACTCTAGGCTATTGCGTAGATAATCCACTGGTGAACTACGTTTCACTTTCCAATGTTAATGTACATGAAATATGAAGAAGATCGTGCAGAGTATCCACCGTACGAACACTTATCCAAACTCATACTTTTCAGCGATTTTCCCTCTTAATCTTATGTCTATCCGATAATTTTTCGAAACTCTATGCTATTGCGAAGATAATCCCTGGTGAACTACGTTCCACTTTTCTATGTTAATGTACATGAAATATGAAGAAGACGTGCAGAGTATCCACCGTACGAACACTTATCAACAACTCATTCCTTTTAGCCGATTTTACCCTTTATTTTTGGTTAAGTAAAGATTAAATTAGCTAAACTACACGCAATACAAGAGAGAGCCAAACAGAAAACCACCCTGTACCCAAGGTTACAATGAGATGTCTCCGAGGGTGCAATAGTGTAGAGCAAATGCAAAAAGGAGCGAACAAAAAAACAAAACAGCCCACAGCGCAGGGCAAAGCCAACTCCACTAATGAATGACAGAAAAATAGGCCAAACAGGAAGGCCCAGGAAAAAGACGTAACAAGGCATCGCCGCCATGCAAAACATTACAAAACCACTACAGCAGAAAACCACAGTAGCAACGCACAACACAGTCACGGAGAGGGCGCTTGAAAAGGCACTGGAGGGATCATTTACAATCGTTAACAGGAGTGCAGAAACATCTAGCAGCAGTAACAGGGGAGAACAGACCGCAAACTACACGAGCAGAAATGGAACAGCAATACGCGAAGTAAAAACGCTTAGCAAAAAACAGGGAAGAGAAATCCGCTTAACCACACGAGCAGAAATGGACTCAGCAACACGCTATTAGGTGAAATTTACCACTCGATCAGGCGGTGACTGAAAAATGCGGCTGATGGCCCAGAGGGATCCAACGGCAAAAGGCAAACAGGGGAACCAGCCGCTTTTACAGCAGGCTTGTTGTCGGCATCAATTCCAGAAGCAGGTCCAGAAGTATCCACTAGAGAATAAAGCTAGCAGGGGTGAGCCGAAGCCTTCATGAAATGTAGCAAGCCCACCACATGCCCAGTACAGCAGCAGGTATCCAAACATAAGACAGGTGCAAGCCAGCATCCAACTGTTAGTCATGGGAAGTCCCTGAATAAGCTTGAACAACAAAACCAGCAGGACGAATGGGAAAAACAGCATAATCAGCGAAGAGAGCTGATGTGAGAAGATGGAGCAAGAATCCAGGAAGAGGACCGAGCCAAAATCATAGTCAGCACACCTCAACTTAGGCATGCTAAGGATGGGTCCTAAATATAAACATTGCCAGTATCCCTGGCCCGACGACGTAGAACTCAGAATTCAGCAGAGACCAGAGGAGGCCAGTCATTCCCCTCCACCCGTAGCATAGCTCCAACAGAAAAAACATAAAGCAAACTGTGTTCCACTGAGCAAGTGAGCAGATTGGAATTCACGCAGGGAGGGTCAGGGCTGCACGGGAAGAGGAGAGTGTGGGGAGACTGGCCCTTCTAGATGAAAAGGGCAGCAGAAGAATTCCCATAGCAGCAGCAGCGAGCATTAACAGAACAGCCTTCTACTCGGAGCAGCAAACAGGATCCAACAGACCAACCATATACACAGCACCAACCAGATCAAAAGAAGGATCAGACGCGCATTTTTCAAGTCAGGTGGCTAGATTGCAGTGCCCCTATTCAAAGAACTGGTGGAATTCCCCAGGTACGTGCAGCCAATTTTACCCTTTTTAATCTTTGTTTTTCCAAAAAATTCTCTGAAAACTCTGCTTATTGCGTAGATAATCCACTCCGGAACTACGTTTCACTTTCCAATGTAATGTAATTGGGAATATGAAGAAAGATCGTGCGGAGTATCCCACGTCACGAACCACTGATCCAAACTCATACTTTGCAGTCGATTTTTCCCCTCTTAATCTTATGACTATCCGATGGAATTTTTCGAAACTCTACGCTATTGCCGCAAGATATCCGCCTGTGACCTACGTGCCACTTTGTCTATGGTAAATGTACATGAATATGAATGAAGATCGTGCAGAGTATCCACCGTACGAAAAAACACTTGTCCAAACACATTCTTTTTGGCCGATTTTACCTTTTAAATCTTTTTGTTTCCAATAAAATTCTCTGAAAACTCTTAGCTTATTGACGTAGATAATTCACTCCTGAACTACGTTTCACTTTCCAATATTAATGTACATGAAATAGAAGAAGATCGTGCGGAGTATCCACCGTACGAAATTATCCAAAACTCATCTTTTGGACGATTTACCCTCTTAATCATATGTTTTTTTCTAAAAAATTATCTGAACTCTATGCTATTGCGAAGCTAATCTGGCTTGAACGACGTGCCACTTTCCCCCATATTAATGTACATGAAATCATGAAAGAAGATCGTGCGGGAGTATCCACTCGGGTACGACACGGATAAGACGAACAAGGAAGCAAAAGAGAGGGTCGGACGAGGCCGAGGTGCGAGGGTCCGAGGGCCGAAAGGGTCAGCCGCGAGAGGGCCGGGACGAGTGGGAGGAGTTGGGGGCGAGGGGGGGGGAGGGAGGGAGGTGTGGGGGTGTGGGAGTGGAAGGGATTGTGACCGAGAGGGGCCCTGACCAGAGGGGGGGGGAGGGGGGGCCGAGGGGGTACTCCGCGGAAGCGTAGGGCGGGGCTAGAAAAAAAAAAAAAAAATAAAAAAAAAAGCGGGCGGAGCCCGAAACGTCGAGGCAAGGCCGGAAGAGAAAGAGAAGCCGCGGCGGCGGGGGGGTGGGTGCGGGGCGGGGTCTGGCGGGGGCCCGCGGGTGGTGTGGCGGGTGGCGGTGGGCCGGCGGGCGGGCGGCGGAGACGAAGGTCCACTTCTCTGGCCTAGGTGGAAGGACAGGAAGAAAGAGGAAACAAATAAAAAAAAAAAAAAAAAAAGATCCAGGGGCAAAAAGGTGGTGGGGGGGCACAATGGGGGGGGGGGTGCATAAAAGCCACCCTGGCCGAAACCTATCCAAACGGCAGGACGGGTGCACCGAGGTTGACCCGTGCGCGGAAACGGAGGTGTGCCCGAAAAAAGGGGAGCAGGAAACGCGAGGCGAGGGCAGGGAGAAGCCACGGTGTGAACGACAGTGGGAACTGGGCCAATGTTAAGGTAAGGATAAAGAGGAAGAAGAGCTTGGTGTGGTGGTGGGGGGGGGGGCTTGGTGGGGGTGCGGCAAGAAGTAGCCAACGTGATTAACGAACACTGCGAGCCAAACACAGACTGGGCAACCGAGGGTGGTTCCGCTTATCTTATGCCTATCGATTAATTTTATTAATTTTTTGAAAACTTTCTGTTTGTGTTGCGTAAATAATCCACTGTGTTTGTGAAACTACGTTCACTTTCTTATGTTAATGTTATGCAAATATGAAGAAGATCGTTGTTTTTACCCAAGTATCCACCGTCGACACCAACCTCCAAACTCATATTTTCAAAAGCCGAATTTAACCTCTTCATCTTATATTATCTAATAAATTGTTCATATAAAACTCTGAGGCTTTATTTGCGTAGATAAACACTGCTGAACTACGTTACACTTTTGCCTATGTTAATGTACATGAAATTATAAAAAAGGATCTGTTGCAAGAAGTATCCACCGTAACGAATCACATATCCAAACTCAAAAGGTACTTTTGAGCCGATTTTTGATTTTTTTACACTCTTATATTCTTAGTTTATTAATTAAATGGTCCCCTAAACTCTAGGTCTATTATTACGTAGAAATAATCCATTGGTGAACTACGTTTCACTGTCCAATGTTTAATGTACAGAAATACGAAGAATGATCGTTGTTTGCTAGAAGTATCCACCGTACGAACACTTATCCAAACTCATAATTTGCAGACGATTTTTCGTCTTAATCTTATGCAGTATCCGAGTAATTTTTTGAAAACTCTATTGCTATTGCGTTATGATAAATTCCACTTGTGTGAACTACGTTTCACTTTCCAAAGTTAATGAAATTGAAATTATGAGAAATGATTCGTGCAAGAGTATCCACCGTTCTACGAACACTATTCCAAAGTCATACTTGTCAGCCGATTTTAAACTCTTAATTCTTATGTTTTTCTAATAAATTTTCTAAAACTCTAGGCTACGGCGTTAGATATATCCACTGCTGAACTAAGTTCCACTTTCCGAAGGGAAGGTACATGAATAATATGAAGAAGACGTTGCAGAGGGATCCACCGTTTTACGAAAAACACTATCAAAACTCTTACTTTCGGCCAGTTTGTTTCCCCCATTAATCAATGCACATGTCCGATTATTTTTCGAAACTATATGCTTATGGCGAAGGTAAGCACTGATGAAACTACGTTTTCCACTTTCCTAGGTAATGTACATGAAAATATGAAGAGATCGTACAGAGTATCATTTCACATTACGGACCACTATTCCTAAACTCATAATTTTTCGGCCGATTTTACCCTTCTAATCTTATATTTATCTAAAAAAATTGTCTGAAAACCTCTAGGCATTGCGTAGATATCCACTAGGTAAATACGTTTTAGTTCCTATGTTAAGTTCATGAAAAGAAGAAGATCGTGTTGCAGAGTATCCACCGTACGAACACTTATCCAAACTCAAAACTTTCAGCCGACTTTAACTCTTTTAATCTTAGGTTCATCTAATAATTATGGTACGAAAACTTCAGGCTCTGAGATTAGATAATCCACTGTGGAGCTACGTCCACTTTCCTAGGTTAATGTCAAGAAATATTGACAGAAGATCGGCAGAGTA
>JAGVVM010015808.1:0-12362 GCA_019149425.1 Psidium friedrichsthalianum | reverse complement strand
CCTTGATTTCAGTAAAATCTTCGAATATTTGCATCTGTGCATTTCCAACCTGTTCTTGCATCTTTATCCTGGTAATGAATTCATTTGTTAGAGGGCATCCTAATGTCCCTTCATACACTCTTTTTAACATGTATCGTTGTTTGAACATCGTTTCTCGCATTAGTCTGGTTCAAATTGAACAAATTTGATTCGAACATGGTTTTCGCTATTGATTGGTTGCAAGCATACACAAGCCTAGCTAAATAAGTCGTGGGATTCATCCCTATTTTCGCTCACCTTATATTAATTGGATTCGTTCATCGATTCGATGCTTCGAATCCGTTCCTGCATTGCGATGTTTTTAGACGAATGCGGATCCTACAATGCACAATGGAGTCAAGTCGTTACTTGTCCTGTGATGTGGCAATTTCACCCGAGGGCGGATAACGGAGCTCTAAGGTTTCAAATCAAGAAATAAAATCATATATGTATGTTGTTACATTAAGAAATCCCTTAATATTGCATATATGAATTCAATCAAGGAACGTGATACCAAAAGGGTGACCAAAAGTCCCGTTTTCGATTGACTTAGCCAAGATAAATTTTGTAAGAAAAAAATGTAAAAACAAAAATTTTAAACCAAGTATGTTGAGGGAAAAGAGACTTAAATAAAAGAGGAACGGGGCAATACAACATCCTAATGAACCAAACTATCACGAAACTATAATTTATAGTTCATAAGCACCTAAAGTGCAACTCCCACACTTCATTGCAAAGATAAGTTTAGTCTTTTTCTAATAATTTTATTTCTCGATAATCAATATGACATCTAGTGATAGTCATATTTTTTCATATCCAAAATAAGAAATGGCTCTCTCAAAATGATCATGATATTTTCACGTTTCTCTTCCAACCAAATGAAATTTGCCGCACACAACATGCAATGCAAACATAGGCAATTCCACGTAGCTATGGGACTGTTTGTGGATTGCCTTAGAGGCTTTAGCAATGGAGATGGAGGAATGAAGGTCATCCGACAAGAGAGGAAAAGAAAGAGGAGAGAAAAAGAGGTCGGGAGATGTATTTATCTTTTTTACAGGCATTTTGGACTATTCGATTGAAAAAAGAAAAAAGAGGGTCCGGCTTAAGCCATTTAAAGGGTGAAATTAGCATCACCCGAAAAAGAATTACATCGAAACAACCGTCTTATATTTTCGGTTTCGGTATTTCTTTCTCGCAATGCGATAGATATCATTATCAAATGATAAAAGGAGATTGAATTGTTTGGTTTGCCGAATACTTAATGTGACAATAGCCTTAAAATCCATGTTCAAAGTTTTGTCCGCTCAAGTGTGAAATAACAGCGAGCAAAATGGAAGCACTCGAGTAATTTTTTTTTTGGTACTAATATTGTGAAATATTCTCAATTTAAAAAAAAAAAGAAATGCCTAATAAAAAAATGACAGCGAAAACCGAAAAGCAAAGCGCCCCAATTCAAAATTCGAACTCACACACTCTCCAAACCATCATTTCTTACTTCACTTCTCTCTCTCTCTCTCTTCCGATCTTCGGCTTTCCATCTTCAATGGCCGCACCCATGGCTGAGAGGCTCCCTCTGCAGACCAGCAACATCGCCAACACCGCCGCTGCGGCGCCGCGCAAGGGCAAGACCGTCGAGGAGACCTACCAGAAGAAGTCCCAGCTCGAGCACATCCTACTCCGCCCCGACACCTACATCGGCTCCGTCGAGAAGCACACCCAGACGCTCTGGGTCTACGAGGACGACGAGATGGTGCACCGCCCCGTCACCTACGTCCCGGGCCTCTACAAGATCTTCGACGAGATCCTCGTCAACGCCGCCGACAACAAGCAGCGCGACCCCAGGATGGACTCCGTGAAGGTGACCATCGACCCGGAGAAGAATCTGATCAGCGTGTACAACAACGGGGATGGCGTGCCCGTGGAGATGCACCGGGAGGAGAACGTCTATGTTCCGGAGTTGATTTTCGGGCATTTGCTGACCAGCAGTAACTACGATGACAACGTGAAGAAGACGACCGGAGGGAGAAACGGGTATGGCGCTAAGCTCACGAATATATTCTCGACAGAGTTCGTTATTGAGACAGCTGATGGCAAGAATGGCCTCAAGTACAAGCAGGTAAAGATATGAAGTATTATGAAGTAGAAGAACCTGCGTTATTTAGACTAGTTAGGCTCCTGTTTATTTGTGTCTTGGATGCGCCTATGTTACCATTTCCTCTAGCTTTCATGGTTTGAGATCCCTTCGGGTTTATGTCTTGATGGTAGTTATGTAAATTGCTCTGATGGGAAGGTTACTGTCTCTGTTTAAACTGCCCTTTTTGCATTGGAGTTCAGTTGCCCTTGTTTGGTCCGATTGGTGCTGTTTTGTTTTTCAGGACGCCATGTATAGTTTCTGCTTAAGGTTGTTGCAACATTTTTTTCAGGATAGTAAACACACTCATTTTGGTTTTCAGTATGATGTTCTAGCCATTTTTATTGGGTTAGTGGAATCAATTTGGTTGAACTCCTATAATGATCTGTTCCAATGACTTAAAGGTTTTCTCAAAGAACATGGGAGTAAAAAGTGCACCTGATATTAAGGCTTGCAAGGCGGGCGAAAACTGGACCAAGGTCTCATTCAAACCAGACTTGGCAAAGTTTAACATGACCCAGCTAGAAGATGATGTGGTTGCTTTGATGAAAAAGCGCGTCATTGACTTGGCTGGGTGTCTCGGTAAGACGGTGAGGGTCGAGCTGAACGGGAAAAGGGTTCCTGTCAAAACATTTGCTGACTATGTTGGCCTCTGTCTAAAATTTGCCTCTAAAAATAGACCAGAATGCTCCCTGCCAAGGTTCTCTCCTTTCCCTTTTTTTTCTGATTTTAATCATTTTGTAGTTTGAATTGGTATTCTGAATGCTCAATTTACATGATTGTATTAGGATTGAGGAGACTGTTAATGAGAGGTGGGAAGTCTGTGTCAGCCTAAGCGAAGGACAATTTCAACAGGTACTTTGAATACTTTCTTCTGGTAACAGGCCAAACTAGAACTAGTAAAACTGAACAAGTTTTGATGGTGAATTCTGCAACAGGTCAGCTTTGTGAATGGGATAGCTACTACTAAGGGAGGGACACATGTTGATTATGTGACCAATCAGATTGCCAACCATGTTATGAGTGTTGTGAACAAGAAGAATAAGACTGCAAACCTCAAAGCTCATAATGTTAAGAGTCATTTATGGGTTTTTGTCAATGCCCTCATTGACAATCCTGCATTTGATTCTCAAACCAAGGAAACTTTGACACTTCGCCAGAGCAGCTTCGGATCCAAGTGTGAACTATCTGACAAGTTCCTACAAAAAGGTCGTATACTCTTTAGCGAATTTAACGAAATTGATCGATTAATCTTTAGGCTACTTTTGTTTATGCTTGCTATAATGCAGTGGCAAAGTCTGGAATTGTTGAGTCTCTCCTCTCATGGGCAAATTTCAAGCAAAGCAAAGACCTAAAGAAAACTGATGGGTCGAAGAGGGAGAACCTCCGTGGGATTCCCAAGCTTGAGGATGCTAATGACGCTGGAGGTAGAAACTCCGACAAGTGCACCCTGATTTTGACAGAAGGAGATTCAGCAAAGGCACTTGCAGTAAGTGCTGGTACCTTTTGGATGTGTGATATGGAAATCTTCTTAATTTTGTGGCTGCACATTCTCAAAGAGTTGCCTAATCAAACTGAGTTGATGCAGATGGCTGGGCTTTCTGTTGTCGGTCGAGATCGTTATGGTGTTTTTCCTTTGAGAGGTAAATTACTCAATGTGAGGGAAGCCAGCCATAGTCAAATAATGGAAAACAAAGAGATACAGTACGTAAAGCAGATTCTTGGGTTGCAGCAAAATAAGGATTATGACAGTGTCAAATCTTTAAGATATGGTCATTTGATGATAATGACAGACCAGGTTTCATTCTTCTATAGATTTTGTTTTGTATGATTTTTTTGTCAAGCATGTGCCGCTACTGTCAATGCCTCTCATAGTATAGTCACTGTGTATATATTGCATTTTGGATGTGCATTTGCAGGATCACGATGGTTCCCACATTAAAGGCCTTCTAATTAACTTCATTCATTCATTCTGGCCCTCCTTACTCAAAGTTCCATCTTTCCTAGTTGAATTTATCACTCCAATTGTAAAGGTACGGATAATCAAATTAAGTCGATCATTTAAACTGTTCTCAGTAGAAGGAAAAAAGCTTGAAGCCTTCTCTAATTGCAATTACAGGCTACTCATAAAAATGGAAGAGAATTAAGTTTCTATTCGATGCCAGAATATGAGTCCTGGAAGGAAAGTTTGAGCGGCAATGCAAGTGGTTGGTCAATCAAGTACTATAAGGTTTGTCTACATTGTTGAAGTATGACTCAGTTACTGCCAAAGTATTTGTAATGGGTAACGTTAGTAGTTGAATGATCCTTGCAGGGGTTGGGAACAAGCACCTCAAAAGAGGGGAAGCAATACTTCCAAAATCTTGAAATGCACAAGAAGGATTTTGTATGGATTGATGACCAAGACGGCGATGCAATTGAGCTTGCTTTTAGCAAGAAGAAGATTGAAGCAAGGAAGGCTTGGCTTCGTCAGTTCGAGGTTGGAAGTGCTGTCTGAATTATAAGAGCATGAAGTACTTGTTGCAGTTTAGATTTGACTTAATGGAATTATGAATTTGTTTCCCGCAGCCTGGTACTTATCTTGATCAGAAAGAGAAGCTCATCAAGTACAGTGACTTTGTTAATAAGGAGCTGATATTGTTTTCTATGGCTGACCTTCAAAGATCAATTCCTTCCATGGTCGATGGCCTCAAGCCAGGTCAAAGGAAAATTCTTTTCTGCTCATTCAAAAGGAATTTCATCAAAGAAGCAAAGGTTGCCCAGTTTTCTGGTTATGTATCTGAGCATTCAGCATACCATCATGGCGAGCAAAGTCTTGCTAGTACTATAATCGGAATGGCACAGGATTATGTAGGCAGCAACAACATTAACCTTCTCATGCCGAATGGCCAATTTGGGACCCGAAACATGGTGAGAGTATTTCATATTTCACTGGAGATAATCAGTTTTTCCACAATTTCTTTCCACTCACATGGAACATTTGGCAGGGAGGAAAAGATCACGCTAGCCCTAGGTACATTTACACAAAGCTTTCGCCGATCACACGATTCCTCTTCCCAAAGGATGATGACAATCTCCTGGACTACTTAAATGAAGATGGGCAATCTATTGAACCAACTTGGTAATTACTCATTATAGGACCCTTGTTATTCATATTACCCAATACGACGGTGTTAACTAATACTGGTCATGGAATGCAGGTACATGCCTATCTTACCTGTGGTTCTAGTCAATGGTAGTGAAGGAATTGGAACTGGATGGAGTTCTTATATCCCCAACTACAATCCAAGAGATATTGTTGCCAACTTGAGACGCTTGTTGAACGGTGAAATGATGGAGCCCATGGATCCGTGGTATCGTGGATTTAGAGGGACCATTGAGAAAACAGCCACTAAGGAAGCTGGTGTCAGCTACACTGTTTGCGGGATAATCGAGGAAGTCGATGATACCACACTGAGGATCACAGAGCTTCCAATACGTCGATGGACACAGGATTACAGGGAGTTTTTGGAATCATTATCAACTGGAGAGAAGGATAAAGCAAAGGATCCTTTTGTCAAGGTAAAGAGCTCTCAAGCAACCCAACCTTGTGCATCACATCTTGTCTTTGAAGATCGTTGCTAAAATGTAATTTGCCAATTGCAGGAATTTAGGCAGTACAGTGACGATGTAACTGTACATTTTGAGGTTATGTTGTCAGAGGAGAACATGATGACTGCAAAGCAAGAAGGTTTACTCAAGAAATTTAAGCTGACCTCAACAATCAGCACGAGTAACATGCACTTGTTTGACCCAAACGGAGTGATTAAGAAATATGACAGCCCTGAACAAAGTATGCTAATTTTTCTGCTTCGCTCACGATCAACCGTATTTTGGTAGGATTATCTTATGTATGGTAAACTAATCCATGACTCATTTTAAATTTTGTCGTCTTTCTTGCTGCAGTTCTAGAGGAGTTTTTCCACTTGAGGCTTGAGTGTTATGCGAAAAGAAAGGTAATCATAGCAAAAGCGAGGAAATGGTTTCAGTCGTATATTTGTGCTCCCAGGCTTTTCATATGTGACTTGGTTGCAAATAGCATATTATGAGTACTTCTCTATTTCTCGCTTGCAGAAAATTTTGCTGGAAAATTTGGAGTTAAAGTTAGCGATGTTGGACAATAAGGTTAGGTTTATTCTCGGTGTCGTCCATGGAGAGATCATTGTGAGCAATAGAAAGAGAGCAGATTTGTTCCAAGAGTTGCAAGCAAAAGGTTTTGCTCCCTTTAGGAAGGAGACTAAAACAATTGAAACATCTGTGGCTGGGTCAACAGAAGATTCAGAAGAAACAGAAGAGAACTCAGAGGCCACAACCAAAGGAGTGAGAGCCAGTGATTATGAGTATCTGCTTTCCATGGCAATTGGCACACTGACGCTCGAGAAAGTTCAGGAATTATGTGCTGATAAGGATAAGCTTGTTAACGAGGTTGATGCCCTGAGAAAAGCGACTCCAGAGAATTTGTGGTTGAAAGATCTTGCTGCTCTAGAGGAAAAACTTGATGTATGGTTTTCGATGCCCTCTTGACATTACTCCATTAACTTCTGTTTTGATTAATGCTTTCTGCTGTGTTATGCAGGAACAAGAAAAAATTGATGCCCAGGCAGAGGAAACGAGAAAGGCCAGAAGCAAAACAAATGGAGCTGGCACAAAAGTCTCTAGACAGGCACTGAAAAAGCCTAGCAAGAAAAACGCTAAAGGTAACAATTCAGTAGCTCAAGCAGAAGTCACTCAAGGATCAACCAATGCATCGCAAGCAGGTTAATTTGGAATTCGTTTTTAAACTTTACTGCTTGCATTGTTATTATTATATGGAGTCACTGACAGTGGATGTGTTTCTACTTCAGAAAATGCTGCTGATGTTGCGAAACCAAAACGTGGTGTTGGTGCTAGGAAAGCTCCAGCTCTGAAGGTGTGTTTGGTTTCTTCCTTCTAATTAAACTAAGGCAGCTGTCTTTGATGATATTCACATTTCTGCTTACATTTATACAGCCTAGCAAGAGTGCCTCAGTTTCAGATGACGACGAGGACTTGGAGTTGCTCGAATTAAAAGATCGACTTGCTGCATATAACCTTGATTCTTCACCAGATAATTCGTCTGGTAAGAGCTATTGCCAGAGTGACTTAGATGTTTGAATTTAAAGTCAATTCCATCTGTAAAGATACTGTGGTTACATGAGATGGTGAATAAGTGTGTCGGGGAACGTGTGCCATATTTGCCCAAAGTTTACTTGAGACTTGTATCATTTTGCTGTATTGTGGAGTTACTTGGTGATAATGACGCTCGCATAACACATGTTCCAGGCAATGCAGCTCTAGAGGACAAAGTGTCTGAAATACCAGTCAAGGTGAAAGAACCTAGCAAAAGGGCTGCCTCGAGGAAGAAGCCCTTGGTCATCCTCTCGGAGACTTCAGAGGAAGAAAATAGTAATGACAGTGGAGATGATGACTACGAGATAGTGGACTCTGAAGCAGAGGGGCAAAGAAGAAGGGATGCAGAAACATCAGCTTTTATGAAGGTCGCAAAGTTGCGTGAAGTTTTAACGTGTTATTTTCGAGCATCTCGACGAACCCAACAGCAAAAACACACACCGGCATAAACTACAACATGCAAGGAATAGTGGAAAGTAATAAATGACGAAACGTGCGTGGGAAAATCGCCCTGTCGACGTTAGAAAGATGGCCATTTGCAAATGGAAACCCGGAAATTCCCAGAAACCAGTTCATGAGGGCATGTTCGGGAGCGATTATCTTCGTATACAAATCAAACCTCAAATAATCAACCTCATGCAAACTAGGTATGTCCAGGTCAAGAATTCCAAGTTCGAAAAATGGACCGAGCACACCGCAATGGTATCGACAAGACAGCTAGTTGAAACCAACACAGCCAAATTCCAGGCCCCTCACTTGGCAGTTCACCGAGGTGTTTTCAAGTGCCGATAACTTTGTACTCAAATAAACCAAGGGGAACCGATCATACCACATGAAAACTAGGTATGATCTAGTTTCAAAACAATTTTCTCAGGAAATGGTCAACTGAGGACGTCGTAATGGTGTCAGGAAGGAAACTACTTGCAACCCACACATAGCTGGACTCTACGTAGAACTCGATACGAGTTTTCAAGTGCAATAACTTTGTACTTTAAACCAAGGGGAACCGATCATACCAATGAAACTAGGTATGATCTAGTTTCCAAAACAATCGACGAATCAGGAAATGGTCAACCGAGCACATCGTAATGGTGTCGGGAAGTGACGGGTCTGAAGTGGTTACAACACCTAGAAAAAATTTTCAGTTTAATCATTTCCTTTTTTTTTTTTTTGGCGCATGGGGGGGGGTCCTTTGGATAGGCTCCCTAAATCATTGAGCTTTAGGCTTGGTGACGAGAATGGAAAAACATATGTTGAGAATAGGCTTCAATTGTCATCTTGATCATTACTAAGACTTATTTAAACCTCAGTAGTTTATTTTAATTGAGCAAAAGTGATCAAGATCAACATTACAAGAAGAAGTGTTTTTTTTTTAAATTTGTCAAAAAGGATTCGCCGACAACTAATTATTGTATAAACATGTCAACAATGTTTGTGCAAAAAAACAAATCCATTGGGGTGGGAGCAGGAAGTGGTTATAGTTGATGTGATTTTTTCAGCATGCGAAAATATTATTCAAAAATATTTAAACCTATTGCTGCGGCAGCCAAATTAGCCTTAAGCCTTTCAATATGCCAACGTTAGTCCCAAATCTATTTGATAATTGTCAATTTAGTCCCAAAAACCGTATGTTAATTGTTCGATTTTAATCATAAAACTTTTAAAGTTTTGTTAATTTAGTCCTAAATTCTTTGAAAATTTTCCAATTTAATTATAATGCCTTTTTTTTTTTGGGATAAGAAAGGACCCATTAATTTAACAAATTATCAAAAGATTTAGGACTAAATTGGTAAAAATTATCAAAAGGTTTAGGATTAAATTGGCACAACGAAATGTTTAGACTGAATTGGCAAATTGTCACTGTAGGTTTAGGACTACATTGGAGCAATTGAATGGTTATGCCTGAAATTGAGATGTCGCTAGTAGAATGGGTTAGGACTTTCTGAACCATTTTTCTAGCATTAGTGATAAGGACATGTACTCCTAGAGTTGCCACTTAATTTTGGTTTAAAAGTGAGGAGGGACATGAAATTGCTCAAGAGGAAATAATCTCCGTACCTTTAAAGAATGCCTCATCAATTCATAGCTCAAGAGATTCCATCCTTTGTTATGCCAATTCTAAATCAAGTGGAGTCCATATGCGAGCATTAGTGGATCAATTCACCAACGCTCACGGGTTCATCATCACGGGGCTATACTTGAATCAATTCCTATAGTCTAAGCAGGGCCGTCGTTATATATCTCCGTTCATATTATACCCACTAGTAAGGTAAACATATATTCACTTTATTGGAATTAAGACTTTCCCTCGAGGTCTCTTCTTCGATCGGACCGATGAGAACTTCGATTAATTAGTCATGGAACATGGTAGAACCCTATTTCCGAATTTGATCGAAGATAGACGCAATTGTGTCGAGATGCGAAGAATTCTTATTGCGAACAAAGTCATTTATAGGTTTCGGGCCAGCAAAAGTTGCAATAAGTGAAAAAGTAGACTAATGTCTTATAGGCAAAATTTTGTGCGGGGCTTAAGGATTTTACACAAGATTCATGAAGGTGGGCTGACTCTGAGGACATGTGGATACTTTATACACGCCAAAAAGCCTATCAAGAGACGCGTTAACCAACTCCATGACATCATTTCTATAGGTACAAGTATGGGCCCACAAATTGAAAGGAAAGTAACAAAAAATAAAAGGCCCGATAAACCTATATAATTAACTAGGTACCAAATTCAATTATAAACTTTTTAAATCATATCAATTTAATCATATAAATCGGTTTTCAGATTTACGTAGAGCCAATTGCATAATCTATCCCAGTCGAAGAAGTGGACTTTGTTTTTAATATTGAAAATTTGAATGTTTTGATTTTTTTTTTTCTCTTTTTTCCGTTCATGCTTATCTATCAGGTGGTCAAGGTCGTCATGAGCCAGTTGGCACACTCTAGGCCCTGGCTACAACACGAAGAAGGAGTGCAGTGAGCATCGTGAGGTTCTCCTAGGCCAGATCTAGCAAGGTTGACCCTCGCCCAAGCATAGGTTGGTCGCCAACACTTGCCTCGGGTGAGAGATTGAAGCTGCCGCCAGGTCTCCTCGACACCCAGGTCACGGCACTTCCCCCAAGCCAGGGCCTTGCTACGCCTCACCTCCCTCGTCGCTAAGCAAGAGCCTAATGAGGTTGCTTGGGCATCCTAAAGCAAGAGTGGGCTCGCCAAATCTAAGGGAGGGCAGAGGGCTCATCAGGCTCGCCCTTGGCCTCAAGCGAAGCGTTTGGCGTGGCCTCAACTGGCCCGTTGGCAAAATGAAAAGGGAAAAATAATAGAAAGGAATACAAAGAAAAAATTATTTTAAAAAAAATCACACATGCTCGTTAGCTGTTACCAGGTAAATTTCCTGAAGCCAACATGAATTGTCAGCTGGTGCCCATGTTAGAAAATGGACCCGAATTCTCCGTCAGCACAATTATTTTTGGCTTAAATTTAGCCGGATGGCCTGAATTGATAACAAGCTAACGGGAAAATGCTAATTGCGTTCGGAAAAAAACGATTTCAAAAACTGGGGATTTGGACATTAAACTTGTATGCTAAAAATAACTTGCAATATGATTTTTGATTAATTTTTACTTTTTTTTTTGTAAAGGTAATGTATGAGACTTGGATTAAGTCAAAATCACGTACAACCTAAATCGAAGCGCAAAAAAACCAACGAACAACCCTCCACCAGAAACTACACAAAATGATAGAGGCCTGGATTGGGAGGTGCAAGGGTTCGGTGGGAGGATATGCGCAAAGGGCAAAAGGGGGGAAAACAAACCCACATCGTATCAAAAAGAAGACGGAAACAAAAAACAAGGCAGGCAACATTATAGAACAGGATCGACCCGAGCAAGAACCAGTTCAGAGAAACACCGCTAAGAGAGCAACCCCACGACACCAGGATGCGCGATTCCGGGGAATTGTCATTCCACAACCTTGAATGTCAAAACTTTGTTCCTGGATAACTTTGGGCAAGATGTACCTTGAGGTGCTAGCAACATGCACGCGACTGGGATTCCTAGAAAATGATTTTTGGTACGATCCGAGACCATATCAAGTGACAGTCGCCAGCAGCAAAGAAAAAAAACGATTGATGGCCAGCAGTTGGAAACGTTCCGGACCACCGAATTTCTAAGAGTGGCCCAAAGGAGATTATCCTGCCGAAGATCTATTCCGCCAAGAAATACCACCATAGTAGCAGCCCAAAAGTCAGCAAGAGATCCCGTAACAAATGCAGCCAAAAAATAAGTGGTCTAACGAGCACGAAGGTCTACAAAGAGTCAGATAAGGAGACAGACGACCTTTGATATCCTCCGATAAAATTCAGCAGAAACACATGAGTGGGCAATCCTACCCCTTCCAGACAAAGCAGAGAGATACTGGATATATCCAGCCACAATAGAAAGGAGTGCCGAGGGGGTGATATGGCGATCCTACTAACGAAATCGGTGCACCAATAAACAAACCTGCCCTTTTTTCTAGTCTGATGTCATTCCAAGCAGAGGCAACCACGAGAAAGAGAAAAGCCCACGGAAGCAGAGTCGACAAAGCCAAGTGAAAACGATCAGCCTAGTCGAGGTAAGGGTCGTGGAAAACTTGGGCATATATTAAGACAAACCAACAAAGTAGCACTAGGCATATAATTAACCATCACAGAAGTCTTACCGTTGTGCCCACAACAGGAATACCAAAGAGATGGTAAATGTCCCAGTCGGAGAAGATCAGTAATCGGAAAAGCGGACCACATTTAGTCAGCCTTAACTGGGTCTCTCTATTTAGCACCAGACCACAATGAAATCGATGAAGCCGTTGTTGGTTACGACCGAGATGCAAGAGGAACACACAAGATGGAACGCCCATAATTCCAAACCACGATGCAGATACACTGAATAGCAGAGAACTGCGAGAGTGAACATACAAGAAATTTCAGGCATTTAATCACTGAAGCCACTCTTCGGAGCTGAATCTTTTAAACCTCAACATGGCC
>JAGVVM010015806.1:0-7500 GCA_019149425.1 Psidium friedrichsthalianum | reverse complement strand
TACAAAAGGTATGATACTTATGGTGTCCTTATCCCCAAAATACCTAAAGTTCTTCTCTAGCTTCCGAGCTAGGAAATAAGGTGATCGGTCATATTTGGAAAAGGGGCCGCAGCAGCAAGAAAGTTGAGGCAACTTTCGTACAATTATACAAATCCACTCGAGTCAAGTCGATCAAGAACCTGCCAGCGAAATTGTCCCTAGGGCCCCGCCTCTCCTCCCATTCTCACTAGCACTCACCGAGCATGTATATAAGAAGAGGCCGCGAGCAAGTGAACCTCACGAGAAAAAGTGTCACACGCAAATATCTATCGGGCCATTTTATCTGCACTAGCGCTGGTAGAGCCACCATCAGGAGCGACGGCGATGGCACCTCAGGATTCACTAGTGTTCGCGGTGTGGAGGCCCCTAGTTATATATATTTAAATCCCTCAAAGAATATGTAAATTATTTTTTACCGTAAAAAATTCAAACTGGTACACTTGTGATAAACTTACCCTCAAAAAATTATCTCAAATTGATATACCTGTGATAAATTTATCTTTCATTGATTTTTGTTAAATCTACTTATCAAATTACTAAGTTAGATGACATGTAAGAATTGATGGGTATACTAGTTTTGGGTTTTTACACTCTATTTAAGATAAATGTTTTAATTTAGAATTTTTTGTGGTATTAACTCAATTTAACAAAAGAAAAATTTGTCACATTTGTATTAGTTTGAAAATTTTCATGATCAAAAAAATTAGTTTAAAGTAAATTTGTCACAAGTATATCAATTTGGAGTTTTTCGCAGTTGAAAAAATAGTTTTGAATAAATTTGTTACATATATATCAATTTGAATTTTTTTTGTGGTATTAATGTTCTACCCTTCGTTATGACCATAAATTTGAACAACTATCCAAATATAAATCATTTTCAAAATAGAAATAATCGAAATTTTTTTTATCGTAAAAATCAATTTATATAAGGAAAATTGGTGTCCCTTAAAAAAAAAAAGAAATTCCATGTTCTGAGTGGTGGCCGAGACCGTCTTAGCCACAAGCCAGGGAATGGGGTAAAAATCATGCGTAGAACATTTCGTGCATCACGATACCAAGAAAGGCTGGAAATTCAATGAGAACTCAAGCACTGTGCCCCACCTGGTTTTTGTGATGGGATCTAATGGTGGAATGGTCTGTGTGATGATGTGTCCAGGTGACTTGTCCCAAGTGCGAGGGCTTCATCTTCGCGGTGCTTCTCAACCACACGATGAGTGATGCGGCGGGGCTGGTCCAGTTCACAAACGCCTTGGGGGAGATGGCGAGAGGCGCCGATGTCCCTTCCCTCCTCCTCGTGTGGCAGAGGGAGCTCCTGGATGCCCGAGACCCGCCTCGGATCACGTGCACCCACTGGGAGTACGATCAGGTGGAGGACACCAAGGGCACCCTCATCCCGCTCGACGACATGGACCACCGCTCCTTCTTCTTCGGGGCTGCCCAGGTGTCCGCCCTCCACAACCGGGTGCTTCCCCACCAGCGCCGGAGCTCTACCTTCGAGGTCCTCACCACGTGCCTCTAGCGAAGCCGCACCATCGCGCTCTAGCCCGACCCTGAAGAAGAGGTACGGGTGTTGTGCATCGTCAACGCCCGGACCAAGTTTGACCCTCCCTTGTGTCGCGACCTAAAAATTCAATTGGGTGAAATTCCAGGTTAACGGATTACCAGATTAATTAATTAAATTAATTAACCTAGTTCGAGCTCTCCTAAGCTGTACCAAATCACGACTTTGGTTCAGTATTTAACATGCAAAGATTTTTAAATAGAGTCGCCACTAATCATTTTATGGTAGGCTGATTAGATACCTAAATAAAACATCGGGAGAAATACTTTATTCCTGTGAACCAGAGACCAAAGAGTTCGGGGACTTGGTTACATTAATTTTTTTTTAATTAATGCCATTTCGGTACCAATTTCATGAAAATGTTCAATTTGACAATTTCGATGAATTCTCGCTTGAAGTTCAAAGGTGTAATCTTTTTAGGATTTTCTTTTATGGATTTTTTTTGTGAAAATGACATAAATAACCATGTATATGCAAATATGACATACAGATGCGGACATAACATGCAAATACGGCACGTGAACATAGACATATGAATACGACATGCGTACATGTTCAGTTACAGATATAACACAAAAACAGTCAAAGAAATCTATGATTTCACAAACAAGTTCGATAATATAATATAATGAAAAGCTACAATATAAAAAGCAGTAAATAAATATAAGCATTAAAATTTCCTGAAGCCGGAAAGAGGGAGTGAGTTAACGACTTCTGTGCAGTGTTACGACCTCCAGCAGGTGGCTCGGCCTACCGATTCTTGGGTTTGATAATGCAGAAACCAAAATGCATAAAATAGAGTACAGAAAGCAGAAAATAAAGAACCTTCAGCAGGTGGCTTGGCCTACCGATTCTAGGGTTCGATGATGTAGAAACCAAAATTCATAAAATAGAGTATAGAAAGCAGTAAATAAAGAACCTCCAACAGGTGGCTCGACCCGCTGATTCTGGGATTTGATAATATGGAAATTAAACTGCAGAAGATAGAATACAGAAAGCAATAAATAAAAAACCTCTAGCATGTGACTTGGCCTACCAATTCTGGGGTTTGATAATGCAGAAATCAAAATACAAGAAATGGAATACATGAGATCTTTACACCACCAAGTAGGAGGCAGAGCCTATCACAATCTGGGGTTCGGATCTTTTAAGCGAAAAATACAGAAAATTACAATACGAATACGACATGTGGATACGAAGACATACGAATACGACATGGCATAATCGAAATTTAAATCAATCCATTTAGGCAACGAAACTCTCGAAGACTTTAATGATTAGGATCATTACCTAATCTAACGGATTTGATTGCCGAATTCAGACCTCGTATCACCTTTTGAATCAAGATTGCGGCTCGAACGACGGGGACGAACTCGTGACTTGTGTTGATCGATAGAGGAATTGGTGATGGTAACACCTAGCTTTGAACTTCCACCATCTTCAATATTCTCTTTTGAAAAAGAATTTTCCTCTCTTTTTTGTTTTTTTTTTCTCTCCAATTTTTCTTCAATCTCCCAAAATCCTCTCAAACATTCAAAATTTTCTCTCCAAAAAAATCCTTCTCTTCCAAGCTCCCTTCTTCCTCCTTTTATAGCCCACTCATCTATCTCCTATTCTAATTTCTCCATTAACTCTTCTTCATCTCCATCTTCCCTTCTCTATTCCTATCTTATTTTCTCTATCTATTCTTCTTCATCTTCCCTTCTCTATTCCTATCTTATTTTCTCCATCTATTCTTCTCCATCTTCCCTTCTCCATCAACTCTTCTAATTTCTCCACTAACTCATCTCTTAGTTATTTGTAAAATAGTCCCTCAAGTTTTAAATATTTGCATTCTAGTCCTTGAAGTCTTAAGTATTTGCAATTCAACCCTGAAAAAATATTTCTTTAAATCCAAGGCTTCATAAAATTTTCAACACATTTCCCCCATGCTTAGTCCAATCGCCCGTCAATTTAAGCTCATATCTCCGCCACAAACAGAATGTGATGCATGAATAAATATGAAAAATGATTTAATTATTTTTGGCAAGAACTAAAATTAGTTCTTTTTTTTAATGAAAAATGATTAAAAAGGTTAGTCAAAATTTATGTGTCAACAGCTGCCCCTTTTTGAGTGGAGGCTCGCAGAGGTTTCGCTCAAAGATCAAATTGAACCTAAATTTTAACAACACAAATGATGAATGAATTTTTTTTCCCCTTTTCTATGCAGATGGAGTGATGCATGATATGCAGAACTATAAATAACATGTGCTAAGACTTCTCCGCTCCAAAAAAATGGATTAGAGAAACCTGCACATTGATCGCATATGAAATACCTGTTTCACTAGGCACGTCATAATATGGTTGATTCTCTTGATTTCCTAGCTTCTTCTTGTGGTTGCGAGGATCTCCAGGTACTAGAGCCTTATCCGTTACCAGAGGTTTCCCTCTGATGCGGGATAGCACAAGATCTGGAATGAAGGAATGTGCTTGAGTTATGGTTTAAACTACACTATTTTGTCTCTTGGGACCACCATCGTCTTAATAGGCCACCATGAGTCGGTAGAGGTAGGTCAAGATCACAAGAGCATGTCGATTGTGATTTGACAAAGATCAAGAGCACGAGAGCAGGTCTATCGTGAACTGATTAATATCTCATGAGAGTAGGTCGAACATGAGCTATGTAAATATCTAGATCAAGATCATGAGCGCATGTCGATCATGGCTTGATAAAGACAGAGATCAAGAACACGAGAGCAGGTCGATCATGAACTGATAAAGGCCTCATGAGAGCATGTTGATCATGAGTTAGATAAAAGTATCACGAGAGCAGATCAGTCATGAACCAAATAAAGATCAAGGACACGAGAGCAGGTCAATCATGAGTTGAACTAAAAAGGTCAAAGTTGTCAGAAAAGTTACCTGGATTTTTCTGATAAAGGTCTCATGAGGGCATGTTGATCATGAGTTATATAAAAGTGTCGTGAGAGCAGGTCAGTCGTGAACCAAATAACGATCAAAGACACGAGAGCATGTCAATCGTGAACTGATGAATATCTCATGAGAGCAGGTCGATCATGAGTTGAAGAGTTACCTGGATTTTCTGGGCAAACAATTAAGGAGTGGGCAAGCTGATTGCGTCACACTTGAGAGCTTGGAAGATTGCCTGGCGAGCACTTGCTAGCAGGCTTGTTCATTCAATAATCCAAAAGGATGCGTCGCGCAAATCTCGTCAATGCAAACACTAAAAAGAGCATGTCGACTGAATTTTATCAGGCGAACACGAAGAGGGATGCATCACATAATTCTCTTTAGTGTGAACGCAACGAGGGATGTGCCTCTGAGATGACTCAGAACAAACACATAAGAGTGTGCACCTGAGATGAGTCAGGACAATACACAAATAGGATGTGCACTTGGAATAGAGATTAAAGCAATCATGATGTATAAACACAATGCAACATCATCTATCAACAAATCTTATGATCTTTTGCTTGCATCACAAAGCTTCACTAGGGATTTTATCAATAAGAGAACTTATTTAATCCTTTTGATAAATCCGATCAACATTGAGTGAGAAACTTTCAGTCAAAATGGACTTTCACTCTCTCTCATGAAAAAGTTTTTTGAAACCCGACCACTGATACGAGTGTGAGAATCACTCAAAACTGTCACCATCATGCTTGACAAAGATTTGAGTATTCTCGCAATTAGTATGACCAGACCAATCTAAGAGGTCTTCGCAAGGACTAAAATGTAGGCTTGGTCAAAAGCTTATCAAATGGAACTCATGAGAGTCATTTAGCTTTGAAATGGAAAGATATCATCAGTTGCATCGGGTTTACAAGCCAGGAACCTTGTGACATGAGATAAAATAGTCTTGCTCGCACTTCTCCAAGCGATATTTATAAACATATGAGATCTTTCGTTAACTCAAGTGCCCTAAATCCGAAGAGGCTTTGGGTATGGGCTTTAACGTAGGTTCAGGTAGGCTTGAAAATGAAAAGCCTATTCATAGCAAAAGGGTACATCATGAATGGATCGGTGATCATCTATCTTTGACACTTTTATCGCTGATCTTTGCTTTGACAATTTTAGAAGTTCCTTCTAAGAATTTGCCAAATGTTTTTTTTAGGAGCATATCAATTTTTGCCAAGGCTTTCTTCTCTCCTCTTTGATTTTTATTTTTTTTCTTCTCTTGACTTTTGAGAGAAATCTTTTTGCAAGGGAGGTTTTGCCCCCTTTTAAAGAGAGAGAGAAAAAGCCCAACTTGATAGATGTTTCTTGTGCACTTTCCTTAAGGATTTTTCTTCTTGGAGTTCTCTTGCTCTGAGTTGTTTCAAATCTTCATCATTCATTCTTTTTTATTAATGATTTTCACCATTCATCATGGATGATCACCAAGTGGGTTTTTTAAGAAATGAATCTTCCGCTCAAATGGGGTAAGCGAGGGATTAAAATATGTAAGGATATGGAAGAAATGCTCTTCATCATGTCTAAGGCACTTGAACTCACCCAGAACTCGTATGCAATAAACTCATTTAAAGATTGATGCAAGTAAAAGCAAGAAAATTCTAACCATCTTGAGCCTTTTTTGGGAATTTACCCCAATATGGGTTTGTTCCTAATAAGGGTAGGAAATGAATTCTCCGTTCAAAGGGTTAATCAAAAGGCAACTTATAGTATGTATGATAGAGGAAATAAATGCCTCTCATCATTCTGGTCATCATACTTTTCGCGAGATAACCCATTACTTTGTAAGCATGGAGATTTTGATTCGAATCTCACCGGGAGTTATAATGTATCACGTATATGAAAATGGCTTGCCTTTCATCGTGTTGATGTTTCACATTTAATATGATCATTTCAATGGATCAAAAAGATTTCCTAGTTGAAAATTTTCTCCCAATAAAGATTAGTGATGCAAGCTAACAACTCATGAAATGAACAATCATTAAATAAATGAATATTATAACTTGATCATGAAAATGTCGAAACAAATCAAGTATAATATTTCTTTACAGCATCAGAATTAACAGGACTAGTAAACACACGACCATCCATTTTAGCTAAAATAAGAGCGCCACCTGGGAGCACCTTCTTCATGACATACGGCCCACCGCAGTTCGGAGCAAATTTTCCTTCTGGAAGAGGAACTATCGACAGCAGCTTTCGTAAAACGAGGTCACCTACCTGAAAATATCGTGGCCGGACTTTCTTATTGAAGGACTTTGCAACCCTCTGTTGGTAGCACTGGCCATGGCATAGAGCCTTGAGCCGTTTCTTATCAATGAGATTCAATTGATCTATCCTTTGTTGGATCCAATTAGCTTCAGTCAGGTTGACTTGAGAAAGAATACGCATGGAAGAGATCTCCACTTCAACAGGTAACACTGCTTCCATGCCATAAACTAAAGAGTAGGAAGTTGCCCCAGTTGATGTTCGGATTGAGGTCCGATATGCCATAAGTGCAAAGGGCAAACGCTCATGCCAATCTCAATAATTCTCGGCCGTTTTAGCCAAAATCTTCTTGATGTTTTTATTGGCTGCTTCTACTGCTCCATTCATTTGGGAACGGTATGGGGAAAAGTTTAGATGTTTGATCTTGAATTCCTTGAATAACTCATCAACCAACTTGTTATTCAAAATCGATCCATTGTCGGTGATTATAACCTCAGGCGAACCGTATCGAACAATAATATCCCGACGAATGAATTTCACAACATTTCATGTCGTAACTGCCAAATATAAAGTGGTTTCGATCCATTTGGAAAAGTAATCAATGGGACCAGGATGAATCGATGACCATTAGATGCTTTTGGGTTAATTGGACCGATCACATCAATGCCCCACATAGAGAATGGCCATGGCTCAGATAACTGATTCAATTCGTTTGGAGGAATATTAATTTTGTCACCATT
>JAGVVM010015805.1:0-13926 GCA_019149425.1 Psidium friedrichsthalianum | reverse complement strand
CACACATCTATGAACTGGGAATTAGGCAGCTTATTTTGTCCAGCTGCTGGGAAAGAGTCAGAATGACAGTATCATCAAAAACCATCTTATAGGACTCATGAGGAGCAGTGAAAAAAGATATTGGCAATGGTTGCACGTTTTGTAGGAGCAACAAAAAAAAATGGAAGCCTAAGAAAAAACAATTTGCCACACAATCTGACAATCACGTCATTATCTTGACAAAGCACGGAGGAGCAAAAACCTGGCAAGTAGAAGCACTTCGGCTTTGACAGCGTGAAGACGAGAATTAGTAAAAGAGGCAGCTGATCTAAGCAACTTCAGTTTCCAAAGAAGAGCTTCCTTGGTTATCATATCAGCCCAACCCTGAAACAGGGAATTGATTATTGGGTCTCGAGATAATCAAGAAACAGCCAGCCTAGTAGAAGACCTGCTACGGATCTATTTTAAAGTTTTGAGCAATTAAGTTAAACAAGAAAAGAAAATAAGCACACCCGGCAGAAAACGACACTTACCGAGAGACGAGGCAGCAAAGAAGTGAGGTTGGCAGACAATTGTTCAAGTGCCACTCTCGGTGGAAGCATTTTATCAATATTGGCTGTTGCAATCTTTACTGGATCACCTGATACAGAAAGAAATCAAATCTTACTGTGCAAAACTCTGAGAGCATTGTAACATATCATCATTTTACACAAACACTTGAAAGAACCATATCATACCAACAACCAAGCTGAGAAGATAGGGGAGCGTGAAATGGAGATTGTCAGGCATAGCTTCCAATAACAATAACAGTGGCTGCAGCTGTGAACGGCCAAATGATGTAGCTAACATGACAGAGCAAACAACAGACTTCCTCTGAGTCTCAAAGAAGGCTCGTAATCCAGAAGAATATACCCAATTCATGACTTTCTTGCCAATCCAAAAACTCACCTGGATTGACTAATAAGACTACCAGGTCGATGGTAGGATTACGGGCAGCCACAGCAAGTGCAAGGCATCCACCAAAGGAATCCCCAACAAGATAAATGGGCTTATGTGGAGATGAGGCATACTCTGCTTTGACGGTTTTCTCGACGAATTTCACCAGACCTAACAAGTATAATACAACAGATCACAATAGCTTTCTGTAAGTTCTCAGTTAGCATTGCATGCTATTTCATTTCTTATAACGTCAGTTGAGTATTTAGAAGAAGTCTTCACCCTTTAAATGGCTTGTGAACCCGTAATTTAGCAGTGTGCATCAATAATAATATCATGAATTTGAGAAAGAACGGCGGGATCGAGTATTGAATATAGATGGAAACAACAGATAAGGACAATATCCATGCATATGGAACTAATGGAGTGAGTAGGATGATCGTAAAACTGCATGAATGCACCACCGCCCTACGCATATTTACAACACCGCTCAAAAACATTTCGCTTCACCCTCAGTTGTCATCAGCATGCACAGCAATTAAAAGGCTTTGAAAGGGAGATACCTTCAAATGGAGTCAGATCGTAAACAGGGATATGCAAGCATCGAACTTCAAAAGCTCTGCAGTTTTAAGGTATCAGCATCAAGATGCTTGGTCATAGGTACAAACAAAATCAGTGAAACAAACAGGCTTCTCATGCATTATTTTTTTCCCTTGTAACGCAATTCAACCCAAAATGCCGGAACATACAAACTCACCTCCCCAGTGCTTTATGGTGCAAGATGAGGCCCAATCCAGTGCCATCAATTCCTGTAGGAAGCAGTAATAATGTTTCAAAACATTGGCATATTTTACTTGAGATCCACGAAATTAGGATCCTATAGAATATATCACCTGGGTATCAATTGACGCACGAGTACATTATATTCACTTCTTAAAAGCTACAAGCATATTGTTAAACTATAATTCCAGTCGTCTCCTTATACCCCTGCAGTGAAATTTCCAGTCAAGCAAGAAGCCACGCATTACCGGGCAAAAAAAGAACTGGAGAATCATTCAGAGGCTGTCCACACTCAACAGGGCAAAACCAACGGGGCGGACCTCCGTCGGGCCTGATCATATCCTTTGCGGAGTCAAGATAGTCCTTCACACTCTTAGTTCCATACGCATCATCCCACAACACCTTCAAGCTTTCCAAAGCAACGGTACCTTTTGCTTCTTTCTCCACCTTCTTCTTCTTCTCTACCACCTCGATGTTTGAAACTGCAAATCCATCTCCTCCAGTCAAAGTACCAATTTTCTCTCTCTCCTCCACAGGAGGAGCTCCATTCAATACAACCAATTCAGGGGATGATGACATTGTTGAGTCACCACCAACTGAACTGCTCGCTTGCACTATACACCGAGGCGTAAATTGCGAATTCAACACCAAATAAGGTGACAGCCGGAAAATAACTGATGATGTCATGGTAGTGATACAAAAAGAATCCACCCTTTTTTCCCCTTCTCCAAACTCAGCAACTTTGAAAGTTTGATCCCCACCTAGAACTAATCTTGTGAAAGAGATCAAGATTCCTATTAAGTCACTGAGGGGGCCTTGGGAAGTTCAGTCAGGAGGGTCCTCGGAACACCCTAAACCAAAAAGAATGCCCACATTCCATTCTGACCCAAAATAAGCAACAGAGAAACTGAGAAAACATCCAAAAGGGAAAAAAAATATTGATATTTGAGGTGCACCCTCGAAGCAAATGGCATCTGAATAGTATCTAGAATGTACAATTCTAGAAATCTTGTGGTTATACAGTAGACAGAGCTGGAGCAAATGAATACTGAGTGAAAATTAATGTGAACAACAATGCAGCAACAAGAAAATCAAAAGGGGTAATGAGAAAGAGAGAGAGAAAGAAAAGTAATTTGAGAGGGAAACCATTGTTTGGAAGTTAGCCCAAAAAGCAAAAAAAAAAGAAAAAGAAAAAGAAATCTTTCGATATTACTTAGCGGGGAAGCGCTTATCGACATGGTGTCACGCCCCGAACCTCCACGAGCGCGCGACATCTGCACAATGACGGTCGATACATGCGACATCCCAGGATTGTCGTCGACCTTGAAACCTTAATATCCAAATAAACGCTAGCGGAAGCGATACTTTACCCCTGACAACGAATGAGCAAGGACTAGCGCAACCATAACACCTCATATATTACATGATCTTAATTCCATATTACACTTGAATGTCACCTTTACAAAGATTAACAACAACAAACAACCCAGGGCGACCACATTCATCAACAACTACCGATTCACCATAAATTGTCCTTGCCAACTGGGTATTCCGTCACCTGGATATCAAATCTTTTGGTATTCTTACCATGCTTATATCCTAGGGTCTGAAAAATAAGGGTAATCACCCGTGAGAACACATCTCAGCAAGCTAACCTCTAAATCCCTTCTCAGAATACCACACAAACCCTCAGACCCAACTCCACGCCTCATCCAAGCACTCAAATCACAGAATCAAAATTCTCAAATATTATTTTGAATACGAACACAGGCCCCAAATATTTGAAATAGCAATATAAATATTGCTCGGGCCCTATTTTGCATAAAATGTTCCAAAACCCATTTTTCGGTACTCGATCCACACGGGACCCACAAAACATGTCATTTTCAAACCAAAATTAAATTGGACAGCACGTGAACAGTATTCGTGGATCGTGAACAGTAAAATAGGGCACTATTTGGCCCGTTTTCGCATAAAATGGCCCAAAAATGCATTTTTCAGTACCGGAACCTCGCGGGACCCATATCAACCACCTCAAACAGCCTTATTCAAACATGGACAGCAACCTTTCATCAATCCACAGAATATTCACAGCCCCACAGAATTTAATTTGCGCAAATACGCAAATTTCGGTAATTTTTCCTAAATCGATTTACCTCGAATCGGACCCTAGAGCTAGTCCATGGCATGTATAATATTCTAATCAAGAAATAGATGTTTAACTTACCTAATCGAGGCTGAAACAGAGCTGAGAAAGCGGCGCAAGCGGAGGCGCACGGCGGCGACCGAAAAGGGACGACGGATTCCGGTGGATTTCGTCCAAACCGGGGCTGATCAAGGGCTAAAACAAGATCAAATCGAGCTGGAAAACAAGATTATGACATGAATACGGGTTCTAGGGACAGCCAGGGTTGATATATATCAACGGGAACCAAAATCCAAAATCTGGAAATCTAAAACAGATTCGTCGACCGAAATGTCAAAGCAGATTTGAAAGGCCAAACGACCTCGGATTGAAGTGATTCAAGTTGGAAAAGAACCACAAGACAATGAACTACAACATATCTAAAAATCGCAATGATCCAACGGTCAGATTTCCGTCGGCGGTCAGTTGAAGTTGGCAGCAAAAAACTAGGCTGCGAGAGAGAGATCCGAAATTTAGAGAGAGAAAAAAGAGAGAGAATCTACTGATGAGAGAGAGAAAAAGAGAGGAGAGAGAGTAGATATTATCCCTAGGTGTATTATTGAGATTACTATTCATCGAAAGCGACGTAAGGCTGAACAAATCGACTGATTTTTGGACTATCAGTGAATTTTCGGACTGATAGAGCTTGGGCATCAATAATTTCGGTCAAAGCTAGTCAAAATGGTCAAAAAGACGACTGACGCGACATTTCTCGAATTTCGTGAAATTTCAGGACTGGTAAGGGCTCAATCGGTGCTGATTTGGCTCAATCACGATCGGAAAATAATTCGGAATACCACCGAGCAAATTTTCTAGCCTCACTAAAATTACTAATACTCTCTAGCCATGAATTCTAGCACAAGACGGGGGTGAGATGGCAATTTCCAATTTTGCCCTTCCTTTAGACACTTTGAAGCCAAACTGTCAATTTCACGCCTTTCGAGGCGATGTCCAAATTTCAACTGCGATATTCATGAAAACTCGATTATCCAAGCTCGGAATCTAATTTGTGGCCACATTCATATGATAGCGACTCTAGTAAATACTCAGACTAACGGGCGGCTTTTAGGAGCTACGCGTATCGACCTGCAATTAGGTCCACGTACTTAAATTCCTAGCTAGCCATTCCCCTTTGGTTAGTCATCTCGAAATGATCAGTTCCGAGTGAGATTTAACTATAGTGCATCAATGAATATATATCCATTCTATTACAAATTCCGATAGTGGGTCGAATTTCAGAATGTCACACATGGTCTAGACATATCATGGATATTTGAGGTGCACCCTCGAAGCAAAATGGCATCTTAATAGTATCTAGAATGTACAATTCTAGAAATCTTGTGGTTATACAGTATACAGAGCTGGAGCAAATAAATAGTGAGTGAAAATTAATGTGAACAACAATGCAGCAACAAGAAAATCGAAAGGGGTGACGAGAAAGAGAGAGAGAAAGAAAAGTACTTTGAGAGGGAAACCATTGTTTGGAAGTTAGCCCAAAAGCCAAAAAAAAGAAGAAGAGATCTTTCGATATTACTTAGCGGCGGAAGCGCTTATCGACATGGTCTATACATATCATGGAGATTAGATTCTCCACAAGCGCAACCGATATCATGTTTGGATCCGTCGTTTATGTCTTGACTAAATAAAGATTTGGCCTTTAGTCTTACAAAAATCTCTAATGAGCAGATTATCAACTTCTTGTGAGAATTTGAAACTCTTGAAATGTTTCAAGTGCAGAAAATAAAATGAGATTGAGGCTCTATTTGTTTTGCAGGAAACGAATGATAAGAATCCCATCTGGAGGAGCATAGCTCCATTTTTGCCAATGACTCATTGAGTCTTGACTAATCTGAAGTTGGTTTTGCCATCTTTATAATAATAATAATATCTCATCATCGATACTAAAGAGGGCCCATAAAAAAAAAAAATAACGGCAAATGAGAGATATGAACAAGAATTGAGACCACCAGTTTTAACTATCAATTGAACAAGAATTGCCGATCACAAGCTGGTAAAGAACAAACGTATGCTTGGCAAAACGCATCAACTTTTTCGAAGCCGAACGAGGAATATAGGAAAAGAGAATTGAAGATATCGTTTCCTTGGAACATGTCGCCATCTGACTCTAGAAATAAATGTAAGTTCATTTAGATTTTGTCAAAAGATTGTCATTGTTCCCATCCAAAACCCATAAGGAAACGACATACAACAACAACTACGAGAAACAGTATCAGTTGAAAACAAATTTTCTAACTTGTAGCAAATCAACAATCTTGTTCTGTAATCGTTAACACTCAGCGATGATGGTAGGGTGGCCGAATGGAGCATGCCCATGAATGTCATTGCCGCGATTTCTTATAAATTCGGGGTTTATTTGCTTCCTTCTTTTTCTTCTTGCTCTGGAATTGTTCTGTCTTCAGAAAGTCCTTGCAAAGAAAAGACATAATCTCAGGAGTTTTGAACCAAAACTAAGTAATAAGAGAACATTGAGATGCTACCATGGTTAATGTTGGCAATACGTTTCGAGCGAGAGCATGAAAAGGAAACTTTCCTACTTCCTAATTAAGTAGTTTCGTAGTTGGCGTAGGATTTCTAAAAGGCTTCTCTATTTTGGATGCAACTATTGCCTATATATAAGAAGTATCTGATTGTAAAGAGCGTCGAAGAGATGACTTTTTGTGAATTACACCCTATAGCAATCCGAAAGTGTTGAACCCAATTGATCTTGTTGTGAGATTTGTGAATTCCTTAACTGAATTGTTCGGCTAAATACTGTGAATTATTGAGTGTGTCCGGAGTTGAGAAACACTAAGGCTATGTTTGGTCATCCGGAATTCTAGTTAAGATAGAACTGGGTATGATAGGATAAAAAATTCAGAGATTTTGTCACATCCTATCTACTATTTGGTGAACTGTAGATTTAAAGTCGGATAAGCGAAGACAATGTGTAGCTGAGACTAACTTTGTTTAGCTGAAATATCAGAAGGCTTTAGAAATTGTTTAGTTATGAGTTCTGATGAGTGAGTTATAGTTGAGTAGATGTTTATGCCATATGAATTCAAGCATGACATCGACCCACTGGCCTTACCTATTGTCTTATCGAGTGAGTAAACAAATGCTGAACAACCAAATTATTCAGATGCATTCATGTAGGTTATCCAAAAGAGCTACCTTGAAATTTGATCATCAACCTCAAGTTCTTCATAAAATGTCAAGACCCATTTTGAATGTTGGAAAGGTTCAAGAAATTACGAGGGACATGATGTCATATCATGTCAAATAATAGATTAAAGAATAAGATTGTGGATATACCTGGCTTTGCGGTCGAAGACCCCAGCCTAGCGCTGCCGGAGAGGCGGCCATATTTCACGATGGGCACCACCAAAGAGGCTACCTAACGCAGAGGAGGGCGGTGATTGTGGGAAAAACCCGAATTTTTCTCGTGTCTACTCTCTTGAGAAAACCTATCCGAGTCTATCTCACCGCTCCCTTAGGATTTTTTTTATCTAGGCTATATCCTATTTATTTTATCCTAGACAACTATCAAAAACCGGATAGGATAAAACATATCCAATTTTGACTTTTATCCTGACAACCAAACACAGCACAAGAGTGTTTGATTAACTCGAGTACAGTTGTAATCTCCATTGTATTGTTTTATGTATGGTGAAATTTTGTGTTGCTCTCCCCTGGATGTAGGCCTTACCATTTGAATTACGTAAATATGATGTCCAATTTATTTTCTTATTTTGTATATTTGATAATTTATTTACTTACTTCTCACAACAATTAAAGTGAACAAATTCTGGATATACAGACCAAGTGAGAGGCGCCAAAAAGTAAACAAAGGCCTGTCCAAATTTTTGCTGTTATTGGATTGGTGGGGAGAACTCGAAAACAATAAGTATCCGCGTTAGAAACAGTAATTTAAAGATGGCCCAAATGCGAGTAGCATCGACACTACCTAATTTACCATTTCATTCAAAAGCCACACCCGGGTATTCTTAGTCTTATAACATTTCATCTTACATATCTAGTGTATCCCAAATAGCATTCTACGCCATCGAAAGGGAAAACGGAATAAAACAGAAGAAAAAGGAAAAGCTAAACCGTAACAAGTAACCCATCTGCTTAGCTTTATGATCAACACGAATCGGTTGGTAATGATTATGTCTTATCTGTCACAAAGGATTCATCATTTGAGTGATGAATTATGGAATTTGATTGTTGTTTCATGCTACACTGAATATGAACTAATTTACTACGTAGTAATGCATGGATAGTGGAAAGTTGTAGTTGGAGCACAACAATCAGTACGATATCGTGGGTGTTGCTGATGTCAAAATCAAATGCGTGGTGTTGCTGATGTCAAAATCAAAATGCATGATGGTGTCATGAGAACATTTTTCAAGTGCTTTGCATTCAGCAGTGTGTTGGTACACTTCAAAAAAACGAAGTTCTTAAGGTCATTCGAGCTTTCCTAGCGATAACAAGAAGAATCAAACATAGTGGCCTATATGAGCTCCAAGGAGATAGTGATGGATTTTACCGTAAAGAAGTCAGATGCATCTGTGTGAGAATTCGAATTGTGGCACATGCATTTGGGACACATGGAGGAAAAAAGCCTAAAGGTTTTAAGTGAAAGGAATTTGTTGTACGGTTATTACTAATGCGCACTTTATATTTGTCTTGGGGTCATTCTTTAATTATGTTTCTATTTGGACCATGACGATAACTAATCGCTCTTATAAATGCGTATCGTATAATCTTAACCCGGGGTTATGCCACCATAAACACTTTTATTTCTCTCTGACTCAAGCACTAACAACTACGTGACCAAGGAACTGAATATATGCAAGTGTTATGAGTTACGTAAACAGTGAAAAGTGCGGTTATGCACAACCACGAAGATTTCATGATAGATTCACTTTGATGTTTAACTGGCTGTAGTAGTTTCCTCGTAGCTTCCTTTTGGAGAAGAGTGCTAATATAATGGCGAGCAAGAGTCAAGCTTACACTCTCCTTTTCTTCTCATTTGGATTTACACACACTTCTCTAACAAAAGAAGCCCTTAATGCTCGGAAGTCAAACAAGAATCAACAATTTGCTTGTTGAAATGATCCAAGTAGATTCACTCCTCCGTTGTACATGGGCATGAGCGTCAAGCAAATACCTCAATTATGGAATCTGGAACACATCATGCATGGCAAGGGAAGATCGGCCTCTGCGAGTTAATACGTCATCGTTTGATATGTATAGTTCCCACGAGGCACTTCTTAAGACAGGTCTAATTTGTCCAGTCGAGGAGGCTTAGGGTGCCAAGAGTAATTCCTCAAGAAATATTTAGTTATTTCTTCTTTCCCGGCATTATAATTTATAGACAGTTTGAACAAGAGTTACTACGATGACTTCCTGAGTCGAAGACAAACCCGCCCTGTGCGGTCCGCTCTCATTCGGAAAGCTGCAGAATCTATTAAGATGTTTTCCATTGATGCTCATGCCCAAGAGGTTAATTATGCACTTGCTTACATTAAAAATCGGATGGGTTGTCTAAACAACTTTTTGTTTTTTGGTTAGAAGGAAAATTTACATTTCACATTAAAGATGAGGTACATAACTTCAAAATAAAAACTCAAATCCCGCAAGTCAGTAAATCTGAAAATGAATCAACTTGGTACAGTCTATAGAGACTCTCTCATTCCACAAAAATAGATTTGACATAGCATCAAAGTACAACTGATAGCTGATCACCGAATCTTACATCATCATCTGAACAGTTGAACAATTGCCTACTTGCGCATCGTTCCCAAAGTTGAGTAATATGCAAGTACCGCAATAGGCATTCCGCATATGGTGTTATTTGCTCCGAGCTTGTCCTATCCAAAGATATAGTTGTCTAAGCCGCAAAGCGGATATAGTTTTGGGGAATCCTTACATCTTGAAAGATGATGAGGCTGTCCCATCCAAACTGCCCCTTGCTAATGTCCTAGTACTTCCCATTCCGAGGTTACCACAGATCATAAGCACAATTATCATTCATATATATGTAAGGAACGCACTGAGGATGTTCACAAGGTAAGCCGACCATCACGTTGTTGTGTAATACCCGATTGAGTTAGGAAAAAAATAAGGAAAGACATGAACTTGCTGAAAGTCTCTTTTTATTACATGAGAGAACTGCATACACGACTTCAAGGTTCATTTTCGTGATCTTTTGTCTTCACTTTTTCTTCTCAATTAAATTCACACACTACACGTACAAAAGAAGCTCTCGATACTCCAATGTCAAACAAGAACCTGTAATTCCCTTGTTGAAATGCTCCAAGCAGATTCACTCCTCTGTCACATATGGGCATGAAGATCAAGTTGTTGTAACTAGCAGTATCACCCAGAAAGGGGGTGTATACATGATTTTAAAGAACATGATAAGCTAATGTAAAATTTAACTGTCAAATTCATAACCATGTTAAAGTTTGAACAGCAATAATGATATAATTAGATTCACACCAGTGATATAATCAGATTTACGTGTGCAATAAACTATCAGATGCAATAAGTAAAAGTTGAAAGATAGAAGAGTCTACTTATGATGTTTACAGTGGTTCGACTTAGATCAAATTTATGTCCACAACTCCACAATAATAGCCTACTTGCTGGATTTCTCTAGTTAATAGATCAAAGGTTACAAGCATCATTTGAGTTGATAGATCAACTATCTCACATGTAATCACTCTAGCAAAATTTTTCAGGACTGTAGATTACAGCTCAAGAAAGACAAGTGTAGGATCAAAGCTCTTTTTGTTGGGGTTATCCCACATCGATTGTGAAAAAAGTTGGTGGTCAGTTTATAAGTGTAAAAGAAAGCCTTAATCTGTGAGCTAGCTTTTGGGATGATAGAAGCATAAAACCACCCAGTATTGATATCAAAGCCTAGTTACCAATAAGTCTAGACCCAACAGTCACATAGGAAAGATATAAATTATTGCGGCTTCGACCCAGGGCCAATGTGTGAGAGGAAGGTTGTTGAGATTATTCCACCTTGATTGTGGAAGGGGCTAGTGGTCACTTTATAAGTGTAAGGAAAGTTTCATCTTTTGAGCCAATTTTAGGATGAGAGAGGCTCAAGGCCACATATTGCCAACGAGTCTAAATCCAAGAGTCGTATAAGAGATATACGGATTGTTGCTACTCTAACCCATGACTCAATGTGTGATAAGGAGATTGTTGGAGTTGTCCCACATCAATTGTGGAAGAGGCTGATAATCAATTTGTAAGTATAAGAAAAAAGTTCAACCTTTAAGCTAACTTTTGGGATGAGAGAGACCCAAGACAATCTCTCTTGCTCTTTAGTTTCTTAGTTTCCTTTTATATCAACCCATTGGAAAGAATTGTCAAAAGAGAATTGAGTAGTTATTGAGAGATAAAGATCAAAATCTCCTATTGACTTAGTAGCCCATATAACCAAATCTAGATTTTCATAAGCCGAATTCTTCGTTTGGGCATAATTCTTATCTTGTCAATCAATCAGGATGTCTTGCACTAAGATTTTCTTCGAGACGATCTTTATAATTGATGCCTTTCAAAATTGAAATCCAAGCCATATCACTAGTGGTTATGATTGAAATAACTCGTGTCAATCTAAGTCGATACTTAGCAATCTATGTCTAAATCTGAACAGACTTCAAATATAGATCATATTGTCTGAATCTGAATGCTCCTTGAATCTAAAGATATTATGCCTTGAAAATAGTCATGTTCCAGTTTCTTAACATGAAAATATCCATGCAATATTTAAGATAACATCTAGTAAGATACTGCTTTAGACCGTAGTTGTAACGTCTCAATTTTTCAAGAAGTCAAGCCACTATTTTTTTTACTTTGACTGTGGACCTCAGCCATTTTTATTTCCCCTACTAACTCTTCTCCCTCTCTCTCCTCTCTCTCTCTCTCTCCCTTTTCTTCTTTTTCCTTCTGCCGTGCGCCACTTTCCAATGTTTAAACCCCTCCCCATCATTTCTTCTTCTAGTCTTGTCCACTTCAGTGTAGCTTGGGGAAGGGAACCTTTTATTTTCTTTCTTTATTATTTTTTTTCTTCGACCCGGTCAAGCCTCCCCCTCTGGCCTGCTGCTCGCGCGAATGCTTCTCTTTCCTCTCCTTCCTTTCATCTTTTCTTTCTTTTTCGGCTAGGGTCTTGGCTGAAACCTCTGCACAGCTGCCCCTCTGTTCGTCCTCCACCCATACACTGGCCGCCCCGTCGTCGTCGTTCCTCCGTTGCGCCGGTACACCCAGCGGAGCTCAACGTCATCGTTGTCTCCTTTTTGTCGTCCGACCAGCACAGCTCCCGTTACTCATTGTCCGTCATCCAGCCTCCGCTAGCCCCTCCACCGTCAACGTTGTTCCCTCAGCTCGCACCAGCCGCCATCTCGCCGTCTTCGCACCCAGCCGACTTGCTCCGTCGTTTTGCCGCATCGTGTCTCGACCTACAGCCGAGCCCGAGCTCATCTAATGCTTGCATCGCCACCCCAGCTCCTCCGTCCATCATTCAACCATCTGAGAGTCGTTGCACCGTCATCGTCATTCGCCGAAGCCGTCACCATCCGCTGCACTCGTCGTCGCACGATTTTTGGGTGAGTTAACCCCTAATCTCCGATTAGGTCGTTAATTGTGCTTAAGTTAGTCTAGATTAAATTAGTATAATTTAATTAGTTAACCGCAACCGGTTTAGGATAGTGACCATGGTTAGGTAAATGGTCGTGGTTAGAATAATTAGACGGGTTTGACTAGTTGGATCGCGATCGCATTATTTATTTGAGGCAGATCGGAATTATTAAAATTAATTAATTATTTCTGGATTGATTAAAAATTTAATTAATTATTTTGGGCTAATAAATAATTATTATTATTTTTGGGTTAATTATTATTATTATTACTTTAGTTAATTAATTTGGACGAAATTAATTAATTAATGTTCGATTAATTTAATTTTGGTGCTTTAATTAATCGTGATCCAAATTATTATTATTATTTAATTAAATAATTATTTATGACGAATTTGTTGGTTAAATTTTTCCAAATTATTAATTATTAATAAATTAATAATTATTTACGATGAATTTGTTGGTTAACTTTATTAAATTATTGATGGATGATTATTTATTGATTTTCTAATTCATGATTAATTATTTATTTATCTGTTTGTTATTGTTGATTTATTCTTGGGTGATTTAATGGATAGTTATGAATGTGACCGCATGCAAAGTCAAAATTTCGTATTTGAGCATGCAAAAGAAAACAGCCTTGAGCCGGATTTTGAGCACGACTGTGTGAACATTTTAATTAAATGCAAAGATAATAACTGGCTTAGTTGTCTGGCGTGCTTGTGTAGTCACATATTGGATATCATTGCTCGGTGGTGTCCCGTGGACGACACCTGATAAGTTCGTGCCGTGTCGATCGGAACCACACGACTTATTGGAAGCACGATAGTCTGTGTCATCAGATTAATTGGATGCCGATCGCAGCTTATGACGGACCGAAGTCCTTCTAGGAATGCCTGATATATCTGTGCCATGTCGATCGAAATAACACGAATTATTGGTTACCGTCGCCGACGGAGCGAGACGAAACCCGATTATTCCGAAAGAGCACCAACTGCCTAGTGTGCCGGGCACCAACTGTCTAGTGTGCCCGAGCCAAATGCCCGTTAATAACTGGAAATCACATGTTGCATAGTGCCCGTTAGGAAGCCACCCGAAGTATGGGATTGTATAAGCTTTAACTTCGGTAGGGATAATAATTATCTACTAATGAAAATAGTAGTCTTTTGTTGAGCTAGCTGTTATTATTTGATCTGTAGTCCTACTTATCGATCCCTATTATTTTAGCGATTGTTTAAGGAGTTTCGTGTTCCGCATGCGTATAATTATAAGATAAAGAAAAAACAAATGGCCGATGATGTGCCTGAGATGTCACCCTTTTATGACCCGAGGATGTCACAGTAGTTGCGTAATTCAACTCATAGAGTCTGAAAGCATAACCGCTAGTAT